>FIZR01012148.1:0-39929 GCA_900060175.1 Ferrisia virgata
AAATCAAGGTGTTTTGGAAAATGAGAAGGTACTAATTTAATTTTTTATTCTTTTTAGCATTAATTATTAGAGTGAACAAAGAAATGATGAGATAGGTACCTAACTACCTACATATACTTTTGTTTTAAATTTGTTTTATAAAAAATTTACAGAAGGTGTGGGTGATTTTTGTGTAATTTAATCTAGGCTAGTCACTTGCAGTTTCTTCTAATACTCAAGAGTGAGGGAGAAGGAATTTTTAAAAATGTAAATTATATAAAAGTAAACTTTTGGAAACTGAGATAGTAATTCATACTTTTGGATATGATAGTTGTTTTTATTCGTGGATTTTTTAAAATAAATACTCAGGCTTAATGTCTTATTCAATTGGCTCTTGTAATACATTTATTGCAGAAAAGATACAAAGGATTAAAAATTAAGCTCCTGTACCGACAAACTATAGAAGATATCGAAGATGGATTTCCAAAAGATACCGACGACGATTTCGAAACAAAGAAAGTTGTATTCGATAAGAGGATACTAAAAACAAAAGTTGGCTTTGACTATAACGAAGAAAGGCGTCGTCAGAAATGGGTTCATTACGCTAAGAATCCTCCCAACAAAGTAATGGAAAATATTGTAGAACAAGCCAAAACCAGTGGACTTGATGAAGAGCAACTCGCCTCCGGAGTGGCAAAAGCACATAGACGCTTGTCTGAGGATATTCATGAAAAGAATGGAGACGTCGAAAGCATCCAGGACCCTGTTAAATATTTCTATTCAAAGAGTGTTGGAAGATTATTTGCCGAGTACCAATGATCCAGATCCGAATATTTAATTAAAATTGGTCCTCGGAACAGTTTCGTGTTAGATTTTTTTCTAAATAACTTCTAGATTAGGAATCAATTGTCAAATTGCTTTTTACATTTGCTGCGAGCGGGAGAATTTTTTTGCAATAATTCGACCACATTATATGGGCAAAATGAGTATCGCTTCTCTCTCCTCTCACACAACATTAGTATCACGACATCGTTTACATGAGTAGGTAAGTAATTTTTTTACTCGCCATGTCGTGAACATAATAGATACCTATGAACAAATTCATCAGGTTAAATAATTTTTCCTCACCGTAGATAGTTGGCACTTCACTACCTCTACCAAATACCTTTCTATGTTTGATATTTTGGCTTCGAGTCAATTTTTGTGTATTCTCACCAGCATAGAAAACTAGCTCTGGATTGAAAAAAGGATTTTTTTTGGAAGGAAAAAAAAGGCATTCGACTGCCATCGTATCCTTTTTGTATTTCAGTTAAACGTGTACACCGTAATATCGTACCTCCACATACTGTACTCCTAGTACACTTGTTGAGACTGCGTGAGACGATTGTGGTCATTTAATACTGTACTTTGAGTTGACGTGAAATCGAAAAGGTCGTCGTAAGGGTTTTTTTCATTTTCTACTCCCGACTTTTCCGTATTATTTTCACCCTCTTTGCTTGCCTTCGGTCTTACCGATATATGTAGGTATCATTTTTCACCGCGGCTTAGCTTTATTATAGAATACCGTACATCGTAGTATTTTGATTCGAGCGTAACGAGCCGAAAATACTTACGTATGATGTTCGGTTTGCTTATCTGTTCGCAGCTGCATTGTGCACATTGTAATAGATATGTAGGTAGAGATACGCGTGGGTGAGAATACTCGGATACTTCAGTTTTCATATATCAAGATACTCGTTCGTTCGTATCTTTATCACAACCTTTAACTACTTATGATTTTCCTAAAAGTGATCTGTGGTCGGCATTATTGTATGAAGTATAAGATTCGTTTGAAAGTAGGGCGACAATTGATGGTCTATACTTTTATTATTACATTTATAAAATAGGGGGAAATATCTATTCATAACCTATCTCAAGAAAAACGAGTTAAACTGAAAGTTTTTGGTTCAGTTTCAGTATCTTGAGGCTATAGGTATAATTCAGTACATGTTATTTACAATCTTAAATTCTACACCCTTGCATTCATTATTCCCGTTTGATTAAAAACTCCTTGGTCAGGGGAACTTTCATCGAAATGAACTATTTCCATTTCATTACGTAAATTCATCGTATTGGGTGAGCTTTCCGATTTTGTATAAGTTGCATAAGTGAGAACCGGCCTCATTCATGCAGGATTTACAAAGGGACACCTCTTATTCAATCTCCGAGAATTGATGATCTCCGTTGACTCTTACCAGGTCGTAACTTAGTTAACACAGTTTCCCTCGAATAAGAACGGGAGTAGAGGATACTAATTCACTATACAGGCGATGACAGAAAATTGAAATGATCAGTATTAAGTTAATAGTTACACATAAAATGGTATTTACCATAATTACCACATTAAATTGATAAACCATAAATGATGATTTTTTTTCTAATAATCAGTATCGCAATCCTAGTTTAACTTCAAGTTAAAAATCTGCCACAAATAATTCCACACCACAACATTAGAAACTTGGTTCCTTTTATATTCATACCGGAAATTTTTTCATTTTTGCCTCTTGATGAAATGAATTGAGGTTTCTGCTCTGACCATTGAGTGAATAAACCTCAAATATTCACTAAAAACTTTTATAACGGGGAGGGGAGATGTCATAATAGTTCTTTCCAAAGTTATTTGCAAACAAATAAAAATGAGACAATTTTTCAACCATATATTTTAACACTTTTATCGTGATATCCTACAAACCACATCATCCACACTCTTGATTTTTTTACTATCAAAATAAACCACTGAGCATACACGTATGTTGCGTTTCATCAAAAAAAAAAAAAAAAACAAATTTTTGTATAACTATCTAGAATAATTTTTGTGCTGTCCATTTTCCAAATTGGCAGCATATTTCCACAAAAATAATAATTTCAAATTTCAAATCTCTGCCCCTTCAATGTTGTAGATGTGCAAACAATACAGCAAGTATGCCTTATGAGTTGACTTATCTATGGTATACGGGAAAGTAGGTTAATATGAAACACTCGGTACATTGTAAATGAATTTGTGGCATGTTTCAGTCAGTCTTTAGCCTTCAAAAAATCTGTTTTTTTCCAAATTTGTTGAATTGTTCCAAACTGGTACGAAACAGATCTGTTAGGTGGAAATTTGAAATCTGTATGACGTGTATTACCTCTTCCCTCTCACCACCACCCCTACGTATTGAAAAACTTTCTTGGAAAATTCCAGAGAGGAAGTTCGGAAGTGTATTTCTGGCCTAATTTTTTAAGTCATGCTGTCAAAGAAAACAATATTTATTTTATTCTTTTATTTTTTTTTTAACAGCGGATTTGATATTACAGAAATGTAGTTGTGCCCAAATTTGGGAGAGGTGATACTGAGGGGCTGAAATTGAAAAAATTGTACCTTTTCAAGCCAATTGATAGACAATCCAAAGTTGTATACAGCATATCCAAAATTCAATCTCCGAGGTCAATCAAGAGAGGAGATAGGTCATTTGGCCTGTCTGCTGTGGGATTAAACTTACCAAAGATGAGCCTGAGGTGTCGGTGAGTTTCTCCCTCGATCTCTTGTTTCCTCCATCCGTTCTACGTGTTTTCTCCAATTTTTTCGGTAGGAATTTTATTTTTTCATGATTGGCATCACTCCAAGTTCCGGTGTGATGGTCTCAGAGCTAACCCCGTCTCATAGGGTCACTTCTGCCGTTTTCCTCATAAACATCATTTATGCCGCTGCAATTCTTCTTTCATCTGATTCTTCAGTGTCCAAGTCTCGCATCCATATGTTATCATCAGTATCGCGAGCGTGTTACACACCTTCAGTCTAGTTTCCTTCTGCAGTTTATTGCTCCACAGGGTACTGTCGATCAGTCCAGTAACTCTGAGGAACTTTGTGATCCTACATTTGTTCCCGGCATAATTCCCTTCCAAATTGAGCTAGGAAGTTGAAATTTGGTAGGTAGATTTAGTACAGGACCAAGATATGACTTTTGGTCGTTTTTACTTTTCTACCTCATTGCACCCCCTCACAGCCCCGAAAATGTGATTTTTTGGCCGGTATTTTTTCCTTCCTCAAGTACAAAATCATTTACTCTGCTTGATACAGATCAAAACTGCTTCAATTCGGCCAATCGGCTCAGTTTGGCGGCGAATGAGATATATATGTATGAGTGGGGATGACCTTGAGTCAAAATTCAGCTGGGCCCAAATTTGAGGGAGCGGTGCTAAGGGACCAAAAACGCAAAAATTGTTTCTTTTCGAGGCAATCGATGAGAAATCTAAAGTTGTAAAACATATCAAAAAATCAGCCGTCTAAAAAATTGGTTGGGGAGATATGTACTCGTCTATGTACCCACCAAATTGACCTTTGAATATGGGCCCCAAAAATGCTTTTTGGGGATCTTGATTTTTCAGCTTCATTACATCCGCTTACAGCCCCAAAAATAAGTTTTTTTTGATCGGTTTTTCTTATTTTTAGAGTTTTTCCTCGCATAACTCCTCTCCAAATTGAGCTTGAAAGTTGAAATTTAGCGAGGCTCTAAGTTTGCATTTTGGGGATCTCAATTTTTCAGTCTCATTCCACACCCTTACAGCTTTGAAAATATAGTTTTTTGTCAGGCTTTTCTTACTCTTTGAGTTTATTTCTCGCTTAACTCCTCTCCAAATGAGGCTCGTAAGTTGAAATTTTGTTAGTAGATTTGGTACGGTTTCTAGACACCATTCTTAGGAAATGTTCATTTTTCTAGCAATTTATACAGTCGACAGATCTGGTTCACTTACCAAGAATTTTTAAAAACCTAGGTAGTAAGCTACCAACGTAAAAAACCGAGTTGATTTCCTTGAAAGAGAATCAGTGCAAACACACCTATCTTCTCTGAAAATATCACATGGAAGAAAATAGAAAATAATTCTTAGAGAACAAACATACGCCTATATTAACAAAATACTATCAACTAAAAATACTGTATCAATTCAACCGAATACACGTCATTGAAGCCTACTGCACGCAAACCAAAATCAATCGTTCAACCGAATAATATTATGCCTACCACATCTCAATACTAGAAAATACAGTGAGCACAACACGACTCGTCATGACGAGTTTACCCCATGTCAATATCTGATTGCCGTTTGTAAAATCTCTTTAGGAAAATTTCCACATGCAAAAATTATGCAAAAAAAAAAAAAAAAGAACGATGAAAATACCTACAACATGCCAACCAACCAAAGGTGACGTTCCGGACCGATAACCGGAACGTCAACAAACAACGATGACGACTACGACGAAGCCCAGCGTCGCATCGCATATCACATATGAAGACGAGGTACCCATTACTAAAGTAAATAATATCGGTATAGGTAGGTAGTCGGTACATCACATACGAATATGGTACGCCATGCCTGAGTAGTCGGCGACGAAGCAGATACGATATTATTTTCTCCATCGGGCCGAAATTATTTAAAAACTTACCGTTAGAAGGATACTCTGTAAATAAATTATGGCGGTGAGCAGGCAATAGGCCTTACACAGTATAGCACTATGTATCTGATGTTACGCTAACTAATAGCGTGTCAACTGTTGACAAGTTTACATGTCACGTTTACACAGAACCCGTACAAATTTCAAAAACGAGCAAATACATCGGGGAATTTAAAAGGTACACGGCTATTAGTTGGTAATATTCGTGTTAGACATGTTTGAATAAATGTAAATTAAACGAGAGCACCACTATCGTAGGTAGGTATATGGTGTATGTACCTACATACGTATACTACGTTGTATGTTGTTGCTCTTACGCGTAATACGTAAACGTACTACGTACGCATACGTAGACCTATTTGTGTAAATTAAATTCGTACATAGGATATGTCAACTTTGCCACTGCGTCGACTAGAAAGTGAGCAATCTACGCTCGCATCCCATTACTTCCGTTTGTAGAATATTTCTATCGCAGAATTTTCAACAAAAAATTTGTAAAATTATTGAGAAATTATTATAGGCGTGCAGATCGTATCTTAACAGCTCATTTAATGCAAAGAACTCAATATTTTGAGTACCACACTCCACACTGAATTCGCATCGAACAGCAATCGATTTGCTGAAAAATACTTGTACAAGTTATGGCGGAAATGAATCTTTTAATTTTATCTCGCATATTTTCATTTCCTTCTTTTATCATGCATTAAATGGAATCGAAAATTAAGAAAGTAAATTCGCACACGGGTAGGTACCGAGTATTATAATATTTTCATTCGTTTTTCGCACCAATACTGTGAAGAAAATCAGCCTTACCACGTCTGTCGTGATAAGAATCATCCGACTTAGTAGAATATTTCCAAAAGTCTACACCTCATTCGTCTGTGAATTTGACAATGAAAAAAAACCACACGAAAATATAGAAGCCACCTTAAAAATAAATAGACCCTAAGTATCTCATCACGTTATGACGTAAAAATGTCTGACTGAACTGACGAAACCTCCAGAAAACATATCTACAACTCCAACATCACTAAAAATACACACCATATATCAGCCCAAAGTCAAATCCCCGAAAAGTAAACGAGAACTTTCAGTCCAAAAGCTTTACAGAGAGGAGGGACACACTAAACAAGAAGCAAATTTTTTCATGGTGAAAAAGAAAAGTCTCCATTTGCCTTTCAATTATTCCCAACTCTCCACTCTTCATCAATTGATTCAAAAATGAGCAATTTTTTTCATCTTTACCTTATCTACCATTCATACCAAATTTGGATACAACTAAATTTTGACTTTTGAATATTAACTCTGAAAAGCATTCAATAAGCCAATAATGCTACAAAGGAACCTGTCCAACTGTCTATCTACTTCTAATTCAAACGAAATCAATCTAAATGAAAAGAGCATGTAAAAAAATATGTGGTTCCTGATGCTTTTTCTCTAATCAATGGTAAGGGTAAGAAGAGTTCAATGGGGCTAAAAATTCCTCACCAATAAAAGACACATCTAGCACCTATGCTAAATCTACATACCAAATTTCAACATCCTGAGTTTGTTCCCCGCATAACTCCCACCATGATGGGAGTTATGCGGGGAACAAACTCAAAAACTAAGAACAGCCGACAAAAAAAAACAACTTTTTTGAGGTTGCAATGATGCTAAAAGGTCGAAAACTCCAAAAGGCATATCTACAGCTTATACTAAGTCTATATACCAAATTTCAACTTCCTAGCTTAACTTACAGGGAAGGTAGGGAAGAAAGAATCATTTTTCAAGGTCAAAAAGGGGAAAACCTCCATATTTTCTTTGCTAATTCACCTGAAAGGCTAATTTTCGGAGATGAGTTTGGATTTTCTATTGATTAGCTCAAAAAAGAACAATTTTTGTGACTTTAACCCCTCAGCATCCCTTCATCCGTGGACATAACTGAATTTCGACTCGAAGTCAATTCTACTCCAGAATATCAAATTTGTCACCAATCTAAGCCTATTTTTCAAATTTAATTGATTTTGGGCGGTATTGAGCCGAACAAATGATTTTCAGTATTATAAACAAAATAAAATAAATATCTGACATGGCCAAAAATGGTTTTAATAGTCTTCTAGGTCCTAGTTGATACCCCCTCCCCTCATCTACCACAGGTCCATAGGCCGTAATAGGCTGGTTTTCATTGTCAAAATGACATAGAAAATCAGGCTAAAAACCATAACCAAATTTCCAACTACTGTACTTCATTTTCGGATTTTTGAAAAATATTTGAAAATTTGCACCAAACACATTTACTCATGGCGAATAAATGCAGCAAATATACAATACTTCACAAAATATGTTATACTGAAATTATAATAAAGAAAATTGAACAACCGCTCAATATTGACTCGTTTTAGAAGCTCCAGAGGATTTCTCGTTCTCCGCGATTTTAAAAAATTAATAAATTGAATAGTTTGAGACATTTTTTGAACGACACTGGGTTACCGCGTAATGTAGATTTTGCCAATGGAACAGTTGCATTTTCCAGGAATTCTGGAGCCTCCAGCAAAAAAATTTTTTTTCAATATTTTTTAAATGCTCTAGAACGTTTAGAAAATAACTTCAGCAGCTAATAATTTCAACAAAGCCCATTAAAGGTGACTCTAACAAACTGAAATAGTTATCCTGAAATTTCCAGCTGAGCAGTAAAAATTAAATTGAAAAATTCACGAATTAAAATCGCTGGAAAATCATTCAACAAAAATCAGTTTACTCCTGATATCGACCTTTCAAACCAATGGAACAGAAATTTTAATTTTTCCAGAATTTTGGAAATCTTCTACCATTGTTGGATATGTAGACGTACGTCAGCACCTAAAAATTTTATCCTCGCTTATTGGGAGCCATTTCAACAGATTAAAGTAGTTTTCCTGGAATTTCCAGCCGCACAGGTGAAAAATGTACTTTTATGTCGATTTCAAATAATCAACAAAAAATACATGTTTCAACTTGAAGACTAAAAATTCCAAGAAAACTATTTCAATTTATTAGAACGACCTTCAATGGGGTAGGAAAAATTGTTCAGCTGCTGAAGTTATTTTCCAAGCATTTCAAAGCATTTTAAAAATGTTGGAGAAGTAAATTTTTTTGCTAGAGGCTTCAGGACGTTTAGAATATGCGATAAATTAAACTATGAGATCCAGATTACGCAGTAATCAAGTTTTTGTCGAAAAAATATCGTAAGCTAACTCAATATCTAAATTTTTTTGAATCTTGGAGAACAAAAAATCTTCCTAGAACTTCCAAAACGTTTGAAAAATAAAATAGATCGATTTGACAGCTCAATGCTAGGTTGTAAATCAATATAACATAGTTTGTGAAATATTTTATTTTTCATGCATTTATCAGCTACATACGTAGTCGGACAAATTTTCAAAAATTCACCAAAAATCAAATTCAACAGATGAAAATTTTGTTTCGCAGGTTTTTTGATATTCTCTTGATTTGGAAAGCTAAATTTCACATTATTTGTATAGGGCAGCCCCACTAACAATGTACTAAAAATGAGCACTCCGTAACTACATGCCCAAAAATCGGTTTTTCAACAAAGGTCAGAGAGTAAAAAGTTTAGACAAATAATTTTCCACACTAAATTTCCTATAAGACGTTTTCATTTGATTTTTTTTTTAAATTTCATTTTGAGGGTTTACAGTGGTGGATAAAATTTACTAAATGTATTTTCACAAAAATGTGCTAACATGATTGGGTTACTCTGCGTTCTGCCAGTTGAAGAATATTTAACAATAATTTTAAAGTAGAAAGAAAATTTGAAAAAAAAAAAAAACACGAATCCCACGTCAGAATACCACCATTAAATAAATTTTTTCTTGAAACTGTCAAAATTTTGAAATTTGAATTTCGAAGCTGAATCGATGTACTCTAAGAGTGAGTCAATTTTCCATACGTATAGGTATTTTTGATGTAATTTGACAAATTTTTTCAACTTCCTTTTGAAAATTCCTAAAACTTTAATACTTCAAGATTGGCGATGTTGAATAATTTTATCAAAATTTCAACTGCAGAGTGGGGAGATTTTGTAATCGAAACACACAAAAAAAAGCTTCTGAATTAAATCCAAACCCTTTTCTTTTTATTACGGTGTGTTGGCGTTATTTTGCAACTATACACTTTCAAATTCTCCTCTCATACGTCCTAATCATCAAACTTTTTAAATAGCAAAAAAAATTCAAAACTGAGATATCGTACTACGAGCTGATAAAAAAGTCAATAAACAATTCTATGTAATGAGTACAAAGTACTATCGCTGGCGAGTATTTTATATTTTTGACTTTGAGCGAATGTAAAACGCAAAAAGTTGAGCTGAACGCTTATGTAAACACCGGACTGCGGCTAACCTCAAACGTTGCGTTCGTTTAACCGTTCGAATTAAGAGAGAACGAGTTTACAAGCCATACCGCAAGTCGTAAAACGCAACTTTAAACAGTACGGTCTTTTGGAATCGACCATCAAAAGTTTTTCCGCGTCATTCGGCCAGAGTGCAACTTTGTATCAGAAATAAAGTAGCTTCGTCGTGTCGCGTCAGCCGACTTAAAGTTTACAAAGAGGTTCGGTCGAGATGTTCTTCGATTTATCGACGTTATTTTGAGAGTTCATAAAATATCAAAATTTACGTACAATATTTACTGACTTTTTTAAACGTACAGAATGATTACGAAGCAATAAATATTGAGAAAAAAATTAAAATAGAAGTGCCACTTGGAAATGGTGTGATAAAAAGTACCTATAATGCATCGAAGAAAGAGACGCTTTGTTCATATCTCAAATGCTATGCTTGATCTTCAGATCGTTTTAATTCAACTTTCCAATAAATCATCTAACTACAACGAGTACAATCTTTTAGTACGAGTACACGAGACCTAACAGTAAATCTATTCCGCAGAAGTAGATGGATATGAATTTAGAGATTTGGAAAATCTGAATAAACTGAGTTTTGTTCCAAATTTAGGTAGGTACCATTCGATATACCTACACCATGCACCATGTGAATTTGTAAATAAACCGATCAAGACAAGATTGTCAAGTTCCATTACGTTTCGAACCAAAACAAAAGGCCAGGGGGAAAAATACCCCTTCTTTCTTTGATAAATCTACTACTGGTACTGAGTGGAAAAAATAAGTTTTTCATTCGCAATTTGCGCATACCTATTACTCATTTAAAAATCCTACCCCAAACGTAATATACTTTTATAACTCTCCGAAAAGATTTGAAGGTTAAAATTTCACGTGTTTCATAAAAATGTACCTCGCGGTAAAAAACACGATAAAATTTTGCTACAAAATAAGAGAGTCCGAAAAGGGTAAAGTAGAAAATCCGGAACGGCATCGCTTTAAACGTAACTTGAAAACAGCATCTTTTCATCTTTATTATTAAGAAAAATATAATTTCAAGGGCGAACTCGACGACATTAGAAATGATGAAAATTTCAACTGACATTAAAATCCTTTGTTCAGGCAAAATTTAATCGACTTCGCTGAAACACGTTTATTAAATAAAGATCAAATCCTCAAGTAGGTAGTAGGTACCCTTACAAGCCTAAATACTATTGGCAACAAGACGAGAAACGCTTCGTAGAATCATGGTTTAGGACAAACGAGGCAACGAGGTCGTATATGATTAAGCATAAAAATATACCCAAGTAGGTAAGTAAATATACTCGTACCTTTCGTACAAAAAAAAAAAAAAAAAAAAAAAAAAAATCACGAATAACCGCAACCAAGTTCAAGGATACATTCAGAGGTTTCAAGTTTAACAAAAAAAAGCACTATGCTACGAATAAAATGTCTATTTTTCGCAGCCATTCGCATTCCAAATTATTAATTCAAATTCTTTTTTTCTTTTTTTTTTTTTGTTCATTTTTCAAGACTGAAAAAACGTGTTTTATAATTTTATAAGTTCACGAATTGCTTTTTTTTTTGTTCCCTTCGTTGTGAAAATTCAACGATAGAGTTTTCAACACAGCTGGTTATATTTAGCGATGAAATTTTCGTCGCGTGTTTTTATGTATTTATTACGAGTAAAGGTGATTCACTACTTGTCGCATAATCCCCAAGCACTAATTTTTTTAACTAAGTAATTTTCATCAATTGACTCAGTTCTCTCTTCATTAGTGCAATCTGCAAATATGTACTATGTACCGGGTGTTCCGCTTCAATACGACTTCCTTCATACTACAAGTAGAGCAACTCAAATTAGACGTATGTATAATGTTTTGCCTATTCTAACACTCCAGGGATAGAGATACACGAATCTGAAATTTTTTGACGTGGATACGTCTTAGGGCTGGGGGTCAATTTTAGAAAGTATGACGTTTTTGGTATTACGTTTTTAATGTTACATTTTTTGACATAAATATGTCTTGGGACTAGGGGCCAGTTTCTGAAAACGCGATGTTTTTGATATTACATTTTTTATGTTACATTTTTGACGTTACGTTTTTTATTTTTTATTTGAAATTTTGGATCAGAAACTCGTGATGAAAGATGAGTATGAATGACTTTTGGACTTTTACGTTAAAATGCTGACATGGATATGCCTTGAGGGTAGGAAAGTTTAATATCAAAATTTAAGATTATAGTTTTTAATTTTTGGTAAACGTGAAATGATGATTTTTTCACTTAATTTTAAGATGTCCAAGTTAAGTAACGCTTTCGATTTCTGATTTGAAGTTTAATTTTTTAATAAAAACTCGCGATGAAAGATGATGATCAAGGATTTTTGGACTTCTTGTTAAAATATTAACACGGATATGTCTTATTCAAAAACCTTGGAAATTTTAAAATAAGTTAAAATTATAAAATAAGAATAATAAAAAATGTTTTAATTTTTGCATTTTTGTTATATTATATACTTCATTTAATGTCACAAGAGTAAAAATACATGGTAAATACTTTACGCTTTTGATGTGACATTTTTTTTTTAATTTTGAAGTATTTGATCAAAAACTCGTGATGATAGATGATGGTATAATTTTTATTTTGCTAGGCCTTAATAAAATCAAATGCCAAAATGGAGTGAAGAGAAGAGTAAACGTTTTTGATTTGAAGTTTTTGATCAAAAATTCGCAATGAAAAATGATTATGAATGAATTCTGCGCTTAATTTTAAATGTTGACGTGAATATGTTAAATATCTATGATTTAGAATAGTTCCCTGAAAGGGAAAAGTGCATAAATTGTTCGAGAATCAAAAACGCGAACTGGGAAAGTTAAAGTACCATTAGGGCTAAGCCAAAAAAAGACGTTTTCGAAAATTCCATCCGGCACAATAAGAGGAGGGGGACTAAAAAGTACTGTTTTGGGACCAATTTCGGGACCACTCGAACTCAACAGGATTATGATGTGGGACTCTTACAGATACCAAATATGTAATTTTTCTTATAGAGATTCGGCACAATGGAATGTTGCAGTCATTTTAATGCAATTTTTCGGTAATTTTAGCCAATTTTGGCACTAAAATAACCCGTGGGAACCATTTGTTTCTCCATAATCTTGTTTAGTACCGTTCTTTTAAATAGAAATCCGCAAATTCGCCATTCAACCCACTCCATAAAATTTAATTCGGAAATTATTTTTCCAGAGTAGTAGCGCGACCTATCAAAATGAATTAAAATTTCACACTGAATCCAAAAATTTCTCAAGTTTTCAAATCTGACCCTTCAGAGTGGAGTTCTGCCCCCTAAAAGTAAATTTAAGTAAAAAACAGTATAATAAAATGCATACAATAAGCAAACACGCAAATTTCGGATATTTTACGATATCAATTTTTCCACCCACCCAACCCCCCACGCATTTTTACGAAACATATGATGTCCATTATCGTGGCGTTCCTAGCGATCAACAGAGAAATGTTTAGTTTCCTATCCATCTGATTTGTACTGATAAACGTTAGAATTGACTAATGCAATTAAGGAGATGGAAATTTTTTCCCTCAATTTTGAAAAAATTCTTATAAGTTTCTAAATCAGTAATATTTTTGTAAAGTAAAAAGGTACCCTAACCATTTGGCACGATCACATTTTTTCCGATTTGTTTAGAAATTTTGGGAAAAAATTTCATGTTACAAATTTTGGCTTTTTTCAAACAAAATCGATAAAAATACAAATGTTACCAAAAAAGCTGTTTTCGCTGAAATATTTAACTAATTCAACGATACTACAAAAACCTGAGTAAATTTTCCAACAATATTACATTCTTTGCAAAAAACTTTTCTCAAGAACAAATCTTTTTTTGAAAAATAGTATAAAATCTTATAATATTTTTTTCCAAAATTTCCAAGCAATTTGGAGAAAATATAATCATGCCAAATGGTGAAGGTACCTTATTACTTCACGAAAATATTCCTAATTTGGATATTTATAGGAGCTTTTTCAAAATTCAGGGACAAAAATTTGGAATTTTTTGCGAACCTTTATTTTCTATTGTTTTTACTGGAAATGCTACACTATGTACGTTACATGTTTAGGCTAACTGGACATCTCTAGTATTTTTGGGTAAAAAGTTGAAAAATTTTGAAGATAACCTCAGATTTATAGATAAAAAAATTCAGACTTGTGTATCTTTGCCCCTGCAATGGCTATGATGGACAAAACCTCATACATACGTCTAACTTGAGTTGCTGTACTTGTGGTATGAAGGAAGTACTATCGAAGCAAAACACCTCATATATAGGAAATTATGTTCAAACAATTTGCACAACATCTCTTACACATGGTTTAAGTAAATATTTTTCGTTAATGTTAGCTCTCAAACAGAAAACTGCCTCCTCAAAATTTCATTAATAAGTACGACTGACGAATCACCGAGCTGTTCGGCTGTTCGTCTATTCATACGAAATACATGGTAACTGCGGAGATACGGAAACAGAAAAACCATAGCTTTAGACTTTTATTGTGTATAGTTGACTTATGTGAGCTGAACGTGTCAAAGGCGCAACGTTAAATCTGACGTAACAAGTTTTAAAAGTTGAAATGATCATTATCCGTTTAAATTGACTGCTTGGCGGATTGCGTAGAATGTTGGCGTTTTGTAGCAATGATATAGAGAGCAGTACAGAAAGTGAAAGAAAGAGAGAACCGACAGAAAAGCGGAAAGCAAAATAGTAATAGAAAAGAAAGGGGAAAATATATGTGTAAGACGCGAAATACTGCTTAAATTTTCGCTCATTAAAGACGTCGTAAACAGCGACCATATTCGAAGACATTTGCTAAAATGAAAGAAAAAGCTGACAAGGGTGGAAAAGAGACAACGATATGGTGCACAGAGTGAAAAGAGAGAAGGATGAGACGGTGATACGAGTAAGAGCGATGGTGGACGTGGTGATGGTAAAGGCGAGTAAAACACCGAACACAGTCATGGATTGAAGAGAAGGAAAAATCGTTAACAAAACTCTATTTCGGTTGGAATTTCGAGACTTTTTTGAAGTTTTTTTTTTTTTTTTTCCTTTTCTCCGTGTGTACGCTGCCGTGGTACTGTGTTTGTGTAGATACCTTACATAAACGAGTGTGGAAAGAACGTTGAACGCGGAACAAAAGTTGAAAAGACACGTTTTTCTGTTTTCTTCTTATTTTTTATTTTATTTTCCTCTCTGTTCTCCTCCTCCCTCCTCGCCCTTACGTAGAAAAATACTAGCTCTCCGCATCGCAACCACCGTACTTACCTAGCACTGTGGTAGATACGCAAGTAAACGCGAAACGCCCGATAAAATAACCGATATCGAGGGCTAATCTCATTCTTCCTTTCGGTTCCCTCTTCCGTAGGTAGCGTTTCTCTGCCACACACATCGAATGTGGTGTTCTTGGAAAGACGTTCGGCGTTGTTCGGCTCACGCGTCACTTTATTAGCTGTACGCGAATCCCTTTTTCGTCGCCGATCCCGAATTTTTGGCCTTAAAAGCGACGCGACGCGCGACGAGGGCGCAAAAAGGTGTACATTTTGGTTGGAATCGCTCCAAATCAGTTGGGAAAAACCGCCAGACACGCGATTTGCCGGTCATTTACTGCTGCTACAAACGAATACCTAGTACGGTGAATAGGCGGCGAAGTACCTATACCAAATGGATCCCCTCGACCGTCGCACGTTTCACATCATTAAACTCGTATGCGAGATCTTCTAATCGGTTTCGAAAAGCCTTTCATTCCCGGTACAACACGCTGTACAGCGTGCGGTATACACTTCGCCGAGCCATCGGTACCCAATTTCTATACATGGCTGATACGTAAGCATGCACTTGGAGTGAGCATTCATTTGAGGATATTTGTTCATTTGAACTCCGTCTCATTTGTTGAAATTTAAATCGCGTAAATTAGCTGAACGAGGTCGAAAATATTATTCGAATTTTCAGATCGGTGTCCAGATTTTGAAGTGTCTCCTTTCGTAGGACGAGTAAAATGATTTTTGACCGTCAGTTGCGCAAAATAATTAGCTAATTTTTGGCTTTTTTGTTTAGCCTGATTTTCTATGCCTTATAGCCAATGAAAACCCACGGTTAAGGAGGGAGTGTCATTAAAAACCGTTTCAGAGTCCTAGAAGACTATTTAGATCATTTTTGGCGATATCAGATATTAATTTATTCACCACCCCCCCCGCCACCGATAAACTAAAATTAAGTATTCTGCTCGATATCGACCAAAATTGCTCCAATTTGGTAATTAGGCTCAGTTCGACAGCGAATTATATATATATATATATATATGAGTGAGAATGACTTTGGGTTAAAATTCAGTTATGCTCAAATTTGGAGAAGAGAGTGCTGGCTTAAAAGCAAAATTCGCAAAAATAGTTCCTTTTAAAATCAATCGACAAAGACTCGAAAGCTGTATAACATATCTAAAAATCAGCCTCTTAGGTCAATTTGGAGAGAAGATATGGCGGATTCACCCTTTTATGACCCAGAAAACCGGCTATTCCTCCTCTATTTTCTCTCCAAATTGAGCTAAAAAGTTGAAATTTGGTATGCAGGCTTAGCCTTAAGGGCCATTGATGTATCTTTTCGAGGTTTCGACTTTTCAACCTCATTACACTCTCTTACAGCGCCAAAAATTTAGTTTTTTGCCCGGTCTTATTTTCTGATTTTGTTTCTCATGTATCTTCCCTCAGAATTGAAATTTGATCTTAGATGCACCTTTTGAGGGGTTTCAGCTATATACACGAATATATCTATAACAGTATCCTTACCATTCAAGAAAAACCATCCCAGAAGGCTTATTTTTTAATTCCATTTCTGAACAATTGCAACATATTTTTTATTTTATGAAAATCGGAGAGAAGGGGTATAAGAACGAAAAAATCATATGTAATGTTATTTCTACAGACATGAAAACACTTGGAAAAAATCATTCCCAATACCAATTTGAAAATCTTAACCAAGGCCAAAGCATCAGAAAATGGGGTAGGGGTGGTGAGTCTGCCCTTCCCCAAACAAAAGGCTGCAAGTTATTCGGGAAAATTTCAAGCTATGAAAATTGGACGGTTGTTACTCTATTAAAAAAGATACTTCAGAATACAAATTTTCTAACTTTCAATTCATGTTTTCTATAAAAATTTCCTTCTTTAAAGAACAAAATCTATTAAATTTGCTGTTTTCTATAGAAAGCAATTGTAGTCACTGATTTTGAAATACTTATGAAAACTGAAAACCTTCCTTTTTCTTCACAAAACCTCGAAATATGCTCTTTTCAACAGTTGAAAAATCCCATTTCTTCAGAATTTTGCCCTCGCATCCATCTACACGATTTGCTTAATTTATGTAACTAAGAAAAAATTTTCCAATCGTCTACCTCGTAAAAATTCCAAGCAATTCCAGTTTACCAGTTTATTCTGTTTTTCAAATATGGGTGAAAAAATTGTCGAATGTAGATATTCAGTAGGAAGTATTCACTCGTTCATTCAGCAAATCCGGTTTATCAGCTGTTCGCAATGCCTCTGCTTGAAACATAAAAAATCTCGTCGCTTTTTTAGCATAATTTTCGTGAAATATTAGAATTATATGGATTAAAAATTACGATGCTTTTCCTAATCAGTATGTGATTTTAAAGTGCATGATTCATGCCAACAAAGGTCATATTCAGAACCTCGCTGAATCTACATGCCGGATTCATTACCAGAAATGAACCACAGCTTGGGTCCTCGCTTTGCTAGGGCTGCTGGCAAATAAGAAAAGCAGATCAAAAACTACATTTACAAGGCTACAGGCGGTACAGTGATGCTAAGAAGTCAATTATCCCAACAGACACATCTGGGACCTATACTGAACCCACATACTAAATTTCAACTTCCTAGCCTAATTTGAGGGGGAGTTATGCGAAAAACAAACTTAAAACATAAGAAACATCGACCAAAAAACTACACTTTTGGATCTATAAGAGGATGCAGTGAGGCTGAATAGTCGAAACCCCCAAAAGACACATCTATGGCCCTTACTAAATTTAAATACCAAATTTCAATATCCTAGCTCAATTTATATGGGACTTGAGCAGTAACATCCTTTTTTTCAAGATCAAAAAGAAGAAAAACTCTCTTATCTATCCTCCTAATTGACCTAAGAGGCTGATTTTCGGATTTGTTTGGTTTAAAAAGAAATTTTTTTGCGAATTTAGACCTTCAGCACTCTCTTCCCTAAATTTGGGCACAATTGAATTTTGACCCCCGAGATCATCCCCACTCCAGAATATCACATCCTCCGATAATTGAAGATCATTTCCCAAAGATCGATTTTAGTCAATATCAAGATGAGCACATTATATTTAGTTTGGGGGGGGGGGAGATAAAAATGAACATTTGACATGACCTAAAATGGTCCTAATGGTCTTCTAGAACTTCAAAACGAATTTTCTCGATGTTCCCTCCTGTCATCCAGCATAGCCCAATAGACCATCATAGTCTAGTTTTCATTAACAATACAAAACAGATGATCCGATAAAAATTGGTTGTTGTAGGATGAAAATATTAGCCTGAACCCTAAATCTCAAAGAAAACTAAATCTGAAACAAAAATGTTGAAGGGATTTCAATTTTAGACAAATAAAATACTTCACTCATAAATTTCAAATCGTGTATACCTTCAAGAAAATACAATGGGTTGAAATACATCATACCGCAGATAGTATCTATTTTGGAAAAATCAGTTAACGAATACACCATGAATCAGCGTTCAGTTCTTCAATACAAATCTCTTGCTAATGATAGCACTGATTGGGTGGAAAAAACATCACATCACAAGAATGAGCTCATTAAACATAACTTTTGGCGCGGTAATCTCTTTCCACCTTCGTCGAGATTCAAAAAACGTAAAAATAATCCACGATATTCACCCTGGGTTCTTCGTACAGTCTTCAACAGCTACTGTTCTCTATCAGATCTGGGCTTCTTTTTCTTATATCCTCGGGTTAGAAATAAACGATGAAACGTAAGGTACTCGGTAATATTAACAATGGCGCGATCAAAACGGCGAGATTACTTTGTTTACATATTTTTCGGAGTAAATAAATACGCAAAGAGCCACTTCCTTATGTCTTTTCGGCACGCTGAGCCGTAAGGCACACGAATGTCTGGAGTTTTTTTCCTCCTTTTAATAGCATTATTATGACCTTATTTTACCGGTACATGATTTACATATTCGCAATAACGGGTAACACGTATCCGCAGATATACACACAATAAATAATAATGTTGAAAAAAAATAACATCACAACCAAATCGAATATAATCGAAAGGAACTCCAAATATTTCCAGCAGAAAAGAAAAAATGAAAAGATAACGGGTATATGGCATTTATAGAGGTCAAGCTGAAAGTCGGTAAATACATAAACCGGGTTATATGTATCAAAAAAATGAATCATCAAAATAAGATTATTGCTAAATGAAAGGGTTACACTGTATCATCTACAAGCGAAATACATTGTGGAAAAAGTTGTCATCTTTGGTCGCAGCAGCCGTGAAAAAAAAAATCACATATAAAAAGTCGTCACGTTTCGGCAATTTCGAGTAGGTTATCCGTGTATTTTTACAAACACAGCGAGCGGTAAATATCTAGTTCCAGTGCCATCCGATACCACAGTGCGGTACCCGGTCTTGAATAATCCGTCATTTGAGTCGACTAAATCTGTCATTTGGAGCGAGCTGTATAGTGCGTAATATCGACGATGTTTCGTCGTTGCCATCGTACTCGTCCTTTTAGCAATACACCATACACACAGACACATACACATACACACATGGTGCGTGTATCTGTGGAAGGGAATCAAGGGCAGGAAAAGCGAGACGAGGCATTTGACTGTAAGCGCTGAAGGATTCAATGTGGAGGAGGAAAAAAATTCCAGGAATGTGGCATCAGGGCTAGCTACCATTTCAGCCTCGTAGTTTTACTCGCCTCGTTACGTTGGTTTAAATTGCATGGTAGGAGGATGAGGGGGGAGGGTGTGAGGTGGAAAGAGAATACAAATTTCGTTTTTGCTACATTTTTTCGTATATTGCCGCGCGCTGGACACGTTCGTTTGATTTTTAATATCGCACATTTACGAAAACGACGATGAGGACAACGATAACGGCGTTTTTCTTCGTGGCTGCCAGCATCGTCTACCTACCTAGTATGTGTTTGCTGCTACTACGTATATCGATGCGGTTACTCCAGGACATAATCCTCGAGCCTTTTTACGTTGGCGTTGTATGTAATGTACGTGTGCAAGTAAAGGTACCATATGTCCAACGTCCTACGGTGTGAAATGTTACAAGTACAAAATCCATCACACCCCTCTTTTAACACTCTTCGTCCGAGCTAGTTCTGCTATAGATGATTATTTACGTCCTAAATCTCGCTACGTTACGAAATTAAAACACACCGTTGTCATATGAAATTTCTAAAGTACATTGTCTTTTTATTTTTGTTTTTATTTTTTATTTATTTATTTATTTATTTTTTTTTTTTTCACACCAGCATGCGGATTAAGGATGGTAGAGTAATAATAACCCAGGCAAAGAGGATAGAGTGGGATGTGGGGGAAAAAAATCGATATTTTCGTTATTAAGTCTCAACTTGCAATAAACAGCGAACTGATGGGATATGAGTGGTTCAGCGTGGAACGTGGGCCAGTCGGCGGCGAAAATAATGATTTATTTATATTGGCTGACTGAATTACGAGCCAAAGCCCCCTGCTGACGAATGCGTTTCTCTTGCTCATCGTCGCAACATCGCCATCGCGTTAAAAAGTTTCCTATATCGATTTCCGAAACTGGCGATTCATTTTCAAACGTGTTGCAAAAATGACCCCCTAACGATGCGAATGAGCTATCGCCGATGATTCTTTTTCAATTTAGACGACCTTTTTGGTTAATTTATCGTCTAACCGGATCATTCCCGCCTTTGAATCACGTCGATTCTGCGTTAAATGACGACGATATGAGCTTCGACTACGCGTTTACTTTCTGTATGAATAAAGATAATACCAGAGTGTGCATTGTGCGTTGTTTGTAAAATGGTAACTGAGTACTGGGAACACTAAATGAGGGTTAAAACAGTTGAAATAAACCTGCTACAACTAAAAACTGACTCGAATAAAAATTCCAACATGGAATCCATTAATTGGTCAAAAGTCCTCTACAACGTATTGAAATTCTGTGGTGTTCTTTAGCAGAAAATATAAGGGAAATTGTCTTGAAAAAAAAATTCATCAAATGAAGTTTTCTAAAAGTTTATACGTATAGAAAGAAAATTAATGAATTGCTAATAATATTTTCTAGTACAATATTATCAAAGAATTATTATTCTTTCAGTTTTCCGAGACCCCTATCTCTTGAAATTTCAGATCGAGCTATTTTTTTCGTGTAACAGAGTTTACTGATTTCACCAATTTTTACTTTTTTGAAAATCCGAAAATGAAGGTAGTCGGGAAATGTCCTACAAAGGATATGATAGCCCGCACACTAAAATTTTTCAACTCGCAAAACTAACTGATTTTTAAAAATTTTAACAAAAATTAACTAATACAAAACGGTTATTGGTTGTGAATTTTCACCAATGCCTCTCTTTTTAGGGACATGTAAAATATATAACTGCATTCTTTTAATAGTTTTTTTTTTTTTTTTTAAAGTTATGGAGAAAATTTTTTGAAAAATGCCCCCCTTACTAGAAATGGATAAGGTACGGGTGAAAATTCAACAAAAAAGGAGTACAAAAGTGCAGAAAATTTATCAAAAATTACGAAAAAAATGTTGGAAAATGTGAGAAAATTGACCTAATTTAAGAGGAAAAGTCGTTGAAAAAATACTTGATACTCTTGGCACGCAAAAAGTAAACATCGAAAGAATATAAGTTCTGATAGTTTTTACGTTGTTGGTATAAATTCAACTTTTATATTCATTGTTTCTCAACAAATGATTTTCGTCACACCTTCTCGACATTTCAGCTTAAAATCATAAAATTAACTAGGGTCAAAGTTGACTAATTTTCCTTTACATTTCATCTTGAAATCATGAAATAAATCCACAGTCCAGGTCAGCTGTTGACAGCTCAACTATAAACATCTTTAATTTTCCTCAACATTTCAACCTAAACTCATAAAATCATAAAATCAACCAGGGTGGTCCAGGTCGACTAATTTTCCTTGACATTTCAACTTGAATTCTTAAAATCAATGTAGGGTGAAGTGCAATTGTTGATGGGTTAATAGATGACGACATTTCAGCTCAAAACCATAAAATCGATTTAAGGTCAAGGTCCACTGTTTTAATGAGTCGACTTCACACATCTCTAATTTTCCCCAACATTTCAGCTTAAAATCATAAAATAAATAAGCCTACTGATTTCATTCCAGGGCATAAAAATCTGTCCCTCGCTGTCAGTACAATAATGACGTTGACAGTCCTTTAATAACATCTCTAATTTTCATCAACATTTCAACATAGAATCAAAAAGTAAATCCTTCATAAAATAAGTCTACTGATGTCATTCCAAGCCATAAAAATCTGTCACCTGATGTCAGTCCAATGATGATATTACACTGTTGACGGTCCACTAATGTCATCTAATAATGATGGTCAACTGTTGATGGTCAATCATTGACGATTTTTCCAGATTGGGCTATTAAACATCTTTCGATGTTAACATTGAAAATTCGGCAAAAAATTGACAGAAATGGGTAATAAAAGCAAAAAATTGATCAAAAATAACGAGGAAATGTTGAAAAACATGTGATAATAAATCATAAAATCACGAAAAATTGACCTAAAATACAAAAAAAATCGTTTAAAATGATTGAAAATTGAAGAAAAATCAGGAGAAGAATGCTGAAAATTGGTTGAAAATTGACCTGAAATATCAAAAAAATCATTGAAAATAAATAAACATGGACCTAAAATATGAAAAAACCGTAAAAAATACAAAAAATTAATCAAAAATCAAGAAAAATTAATAGAAATTAGGTAAAAAATATTGTCAAAAATGTGTAAGAAATGCGGAAATTTGATAAAATATAATAAAACACTATTGAAAATCAAGTGAAAATTTACCATAAATCGTTAAAAATTATTGAAAATTGGACAAAAAATCGTGAAAAATATAGAAAATTGATCAAAAATCACGAAAAATTGTTGAAAAGTAGTTAAAACTGACTTCAAATATGAAAAAAAAAAAAAAAAAAAAAAAAAAAATAAAAAAAAAAAAAAAAAAAAAAAAAAAAAAAAAAAAAAAAAAAACGTTAAAAATCAATGAAAATTAAATAAAAAATTAACAAAAATGTGTAAAAAATTGAAGAAAGTCGATTGAAAATCATCATGAAAAACTGTTGAAAAACATGTAACATGTGAAATGAATCGTTTAAGCTCATCGAAAATTGATCAAAAATCACGAAAAAATGTAGAAAATTACGTGAAAATTGACCTAAAATTTGCAAAAGAATCTTCAACACTCGTCAAATATAGAGAGAGAAATTGACAAAAATACCAAAAAATTGTAGAGAATTGACATAAATTATACAAAAAATTCGTAAAAAATGCAGAAAATTAATTAAGAATCACGTAAAACTGTTGAAAAGCAAGTGAAAATTGACTAAAAGTCGTTAAAAATTATTGAAAACTGGATTAAAAAATGATCGGAAAAAATTGATATTAATGCGTAAAAAATGAAGAAAGTAGATCAAAAATAAAAAAAATTTGTTGAAAATCAATAAAAATATAATAAAGTATTTAAAAAAATGTGTAAATACTTGAACGAAACTGACCAAAAATCACGAAAAATGATGAAAAACATGTGAAAATTGACCTAAAATACAAAAATAAACCTGCCCGCACTTTGTCGTAGAAAATTGTTTAAATATCACGAAAAGCTGTTGAAAAAGAAGTAAAAATCCAAAATTAGGTACAAAATCATCGAAAATAAAGTAAAAAATTGACAAAAAATCGTGAAAAATACAGAAAAGTGATAAAAAATTACGTCAAATTGTTGATAAATAGTCAAGAATTGACCTAAAATATGAAAATTGAATCAAAAATTGATAAAAATTTGTAAAAACTTGAATAAAAATGACCAAAAATCATCACGAAAAAAAGGTTGAGAAATAAGTGAAAATATGGCCTAAAAAATGAATCAACATTTAACTAATTTTTTTCGAAAACGATGAACTTGGGAGAAAAGTTGCATATATACCAAAATTATGGAGCATGAAATTCTTAGCTATCAGTTTACCATGCATTCTTGCCCACGATGCATCCTAACCGAGACACTTGCGAAAAGCGCCAAAACCCATGAAATTCAGAAGCTCAACTTTCAAAGCTGAAAACAAGTTCAAAATTTAATCAACTCTTCTCCAACACGCAATCTATATCTACTATAGAAATTTCCAGTCGAACAGGCAAGTTTAACGGCAGTTCTTAGGGCAGGAAGAAATGAAGGTTGAAATTTTAACCATACTTTTTTGCGCTCATTTCTGAACTATTACGATCTTGCTGTTTGCAGATTTTCCAAAAAAAAAAAATAATAATAAAATAAAATTCGGCTCATCCTGGTACCTACGTAATTATATACCCTTCCTTTCCCGCCATTTTCTGCTTTCTACCAGTCGCCGTAAATCAAAAGTTCAACAAGCAGCTCTTTTCACTATTGCATCGTGATGATAAGCGAATGCAGCAAGTGAAGTTTATTTGAGAAAATACATTCACGTCAGCTCGAGGTTGAAATGGCCTCTAAATTATGTGCATACCTTGCTCGCTCGTGGTTTGCAGCATAGCTTATACATATGCATACTGCCGATGATTTGCTTTCCAACTGATGTACGCTCTCTATTTCACTTCATACAATATATATTAGGTTAATATATGTACCAACGTACTGCGTAGGTTAAATAGATAGGCAGTACGTGTACTACGTATGCGGTATTTTTCACCTATTTACGTTGCTTTGTAATCCGTCACAATATCTACCATATAATATAGTACGAGTATAAGTATACGAGTGATGGAATGAAATGAGAGAATTAATTGTAGACATAGCGTAGTATAGTATAAGTTATCTAACAACCTACCCTACGTATGTAGCTTTCATTTTGTAACACGCGATGACGACGAGGTGAGTTTATTTCGATGTCAAATTATTGTGGTATATCGTTGATACATGTATATGATATAAGGATAGGTAAGTAAGTGTGGCAAGAGTAAAGTACACTCCTACATTATATTCTCACACTGTAGGAGGATTTCTTTTCTTCATTCATTCTTTCATTCATTCATTCATTCATTCATTTATTTTTTTATTTTTGTATTTTTAATCAAAGGCGTTTCTTTTTTTCTCCATTTCCATTTTTTTAGCTCCTTTTTCTGTCACTGAATTCTTCCCTCTGTATTTACCTCGATACAGCTTTCATCTGTCGTAGATTTATCTTCTATTCGTGCTCGTAACGTGCAGGATGACTCGTATAAATGACAAGTGAATAAGTACATGCTGATGAATAGTCTATACAGGAAGGTAGTCGCGAGATACTACATATAAAACACTTATTCAAATCATGTCGCTGTTTATAAGTGTAAAAAATGATGTAGCTATTCTTTCTTTTTCTTTCAGCATACCTACTACGAATAATCAAACGAAATTTCCACGCAAATCTGAAGAACAATAGAAAAAAGGCGTCAAATTCGAAGGTAAGACGACGTAAATACTCAAAAACTACACTCCTATCAGCAAAAGAGGATGGGTAGGTTTACATTTGCTACCCAACCGATTAGTTCATCCCTACGTTAAGATTTTTAGCTTTTGAATCGATCAGACTACACAATAGTCTGAGAAAGGATTTCAATAGGTACTTCCATCATCTGTATGCCATCTTACTTTTCCTACAAGTATTTTTTCCCTTTTTATCCAAAGTACAAAATGAGATAATTTGAAAAAAAAAAACACATACACACACCAGAAATAGTATCGTTGAATTACCGCATCTGTTCACTCAGAATGTAAAAATTAATTTGACAGATGATTCTTAATCAAGAATGTATTAAAAAAAAAAAAAAAGCTTGGGTGCTATTTTGTCTAACCTCTCTTCCTCCTCCTCCACCGATCCAATCCTCTTTCTTCCATCGGTTCTACAAAAAAAAACGTTTATGCAAAAGTTTCTTCTTGAAAGATTTTTTACATTTTTGGTCAGGGAAAGCAACTTGAAATTTTTCCTTGTGCTGTCCGAAATTTTTTTTGAACAAGGGGTATAAAAAATGTATAAAAACATCAAGAGGGAGGGAGGAGGGGTCATTCAAATTCAAAAAAAGTTATATTTGACTCATTGATGCAATGAGTTTCAACTTTTAAAATACGAATACGAGGACGATTGGTTTATTCCAGTCAAAACGACCCAAAAATTAACTTGGTTCTGATTTCCTCGTGCTTAAATTACCAAAAAACTTTGAAATATGAGTACAAAAGAATCGAACCTGAGAAATGAAGTTGATATTCGATCTCAGCGGTACGGAATTAGTACCAAACGATATACTACACGTCATTTTACTCATTTTTCAGTTTTTTCCCATTTTTCAGATGGCGAAGGGGGTACTCGGGGAACGCACTTTTTAAAAAAAATTCGTGAATATTCATGCTCAGAGACTTCAAATTAGCAACAATCGATGTGTCAATTCATTTTTTCAATTTTTTTGAATTTTTATCTTATTGATGGGGGATGGTGCGGGCATTTAGACGGGCCAGGTCGAAAAAATAACTAGATAATAAAACTCATTAAACCACGAATCATTAGAAATCCATATGTCACTTCACTTTTACCATTTTTTTTGAATTTTTGGCCAAAATTGAGAACCCCTGTGTGCCTTGGGAATGTTGAGATCTCATTTTGAAAACTAATCAGTTCAACCTAGCGTGAAAAGTTTTATTCGTGATAATTTTTTCATATTTTAACATCAAAAGACGTTTAATAGCCGCATTCTGGAAAAATCTTCAACTGTTGACCGTCATTATTGGATGGCGGATTTTATGAACGATTGATTTTATGATTTTAAGTTGAAATGTTGAAGGAAATTAGAGATGTCTGAAATCGACTCATTAAAACAGTGGACCATGACCTTGAATTGATTTTATGATTTTGAGTTGAAATGTAGTCATCAGTTGACCCGTCAACAGTTGACCTTGACCCAGCATTGATTTTAAGATTTCAAGTTGAAATATTGAGGAAAACTAGTCGACCTTGACCCTGGTCGTTGGTATGATTTTAAGTTTAAATGTTGAGGAAAATGAAAAATTTTTAATAGCGCATTCCACTTTTATTTTATGAATGGTAACTTTCAATCCTTTATATTCCTTATAAAAAGTTGAGATTTCATTTCAAAAGTTCAAATTTGAGCGTTCAAAATTTTGAACATTACTCTTGAATCTCCATTGAATTACCAACAAAACCGTTCAAATTCATTCTAAGTCTAACCAATCTTGAAATATGAGCCTTCAAAGTTGAACTGTTTGACAAAAAGTCGTAATTACTCGAAAATTGTAAGGGTAACCCCCTTCAAAATTACGGCGCCTTTTTGCCTTGACCGCCGCGAGGAATTCGTAAAATAATTTTTAACGAAATCGAAAGACTCGAGCATCTGTTTAAGTCGTTTTAACATGGAAGAAACCGATTACGATAGTCATCGACGCCACCGGTTTTTTTGGTTATTACAAAAATTACATTTGGAGCAAGCAACCTTTGTGCTGCAAATCTCAGAAATGTTTCATCGAAACATTCAAATTCAAGTCATTTTCGTTTATTATAAAAAATATCAAACACAGTACAAAACTAGTAACCATTGAAAGTATTTAAAATAAAATTTTACATCCAACATTTTAACCGCAACAGGCCTCCCTCAACACCCCTCCCCCATCGGTAACTCTTCCATCCCATGCCAACGTTCAAAATAAAGTGATTCAACCATGTCCACAGATTGAAAAATTTCATTATGGAACATAGTTGAGGGCCTTCAGAAATTCTTCCAACGTACCAAGTATCAAAAGGTTATGACTTGAAAAAAAATCAAACAAATAATCGAAAATTAAAAATTTATATCAAATTATCGTATGAAGAGGGTATTTGTTAGCATCCTCTTTACATGGGTTGTTCCAATTTTTCTTTTTTTTGAAAATTCACCAAGGAGACGACGCAGGTTATGGAAAATTGGGACACGAAAAGCGGAGAGGTTGGGATAAGGAGTGGTTCTTGCGATTAAAAATAATTTTAACACCCCCCCTCCCCTAACTATCTCCCATGATGAAATTTTGTAATCTAGAGATAGGATCGAATCACTTGCTCATTTTGAACATTAGTTCGAGGTTGAGGGGTTTTCAGTGGGGAGAGGCGGAGTGGGTATTGTAGTTAACACGTTGGATGTAAAATTTTATTTTAAATACTTTTCGTGATTACTAGTTTTGTGCCATGTTAAATACTTTCTAAGATGAACGAGCATAACTTAATTTTGAGCGTTTTGGTGAATATATTTTTGAGAGTTGAGAGACGTAAATTGCTCCGAATGCAATTTTCGTTAAAAACAAAAAATATAAAGAATCCTTCATAAAAGAAACTTCTCTTGGAATTTTTTTTTTTACAACCAACAGAAAGGGGAGAAAGGTGCATTTTCAAAGAAGGGAGTAGATCATGGGAGAGGAAGGGACTGGAAAAAATAGTACCCGAGCTTATCTTTGTCCGAAACACATCCTGGATAGAGAATCAGCAGTCGTTGAATTGCTTTTCACATTTGGTGCTAGCGTAAGCCTTTTTTTTTTTGCAGTAATTCAACAACACTAAAACTAAAGAAACCCCCAAAATGATGGTAAGTACTTTACAGACGGTAAATAAGTAGACGTCGGTAAATTTCAATGGCGAAAATTTTCCTAAGCAACTTCAACTAAGGGATAAATATCAATTAGATTATAAATCCGTATCTCTTAATCCGGTGATGAGTACTGACAGCTGGGCCGGTTCAACTCGAGTAATTTACGACGCAACGATCTCGTAAAATCTCAAGAAAACCGTACCTGATAATAATAAAAAGATAAAAGTGAACAGTTAATCGCGCGTAATACCACGTACCTAACCTACCTACTCGTGACTAAAGGTGGTAAAAATGAGGTTAAAATATTTGCGACGGGACGCGACGCGCGCATTCCATCATCGTTGTCGTCGTAGTTCAACCCTTTCAAAACAGAACTCGAATTTGATAACGAGCTATAAATAAAATACGCGTAAAATTAATGTAAGTAATTTAATTTACACGATGACGACAAGGACGCGACGCGACGCGCGACGTGGCGTAATTCGTCGACAAAATGTCATCAATTAAAATACTATTTTTCTAATTAAGGGAACGACGACGACGACGACGGCAAATTTCGCCAATTCTCAAGCCGTAGAATACCTACTTTCTCCTATCCTCTCTCGTCGCCACTTTCATTCGCAGCAGTATCATGTTTCGAACGTGAAAGTTCACGTCAACCTTATTGTAACCGCTTTACCCACCAAGGTAAAATACGTGCCTATCGTTATACCTACGATTTCCTGGAAAATTTATACGACGTCGCGCGATTGCTGTCTTCGCAATAGCAAGATTTTCTGATTTTACATCGGAAACGACACGTGTTTAGGTAATTTTGAAATTTATTTGCACATTTGCCTATATTCTTACAATAAACGTACCGATCACCTAAACTAAGTGTAAAAGCGAGAAGGGTTATTCGACCATTATTTTAACATCCTATTTAACACGATGTCAGCCACCACGCCATATACTTTGAATGAGTTATACCTAATCAAAATCCAATTATAAGTTATATCAGGTAATTGGTCAGGCACGTTGAGTTGACGTTTGAGGGGTTAATACGTTCAAGCTCGAAGGTGTTTCATTTTACAAAGCTATCTCGTACAAGAAGTTTACTCGTTGATGGCATAATTTTAAAAGGTTCGTTGTTGCAGTTGCATATAGCTGCCGAGCTAGGCATAGGGAGAAACGAAAGTAGGGCTGATGAAGAGTTATTCGAACCAAGAAATAATTATATCAAAGTATTGAAAGTCGAATGAACGCGAATAATATAATGATACCGGTAACGTTAACAAGGGAAATTTCCAACAAACTGTGGAAAATTTTCTAGAAAATAAAGCATCGAAAATTGGAAGAATAATTGCGTAGACAATATGGATACATATTTACATAATATCTTTAAATTATAGGTCTATTGCTTTTCTAAAATAACATTAGATTGGTCAAAACAAACATTAAAGAAAAATTACTTAAAAGCTGCAAATCGAAAATTTTTCTTTTCAAAATACACTCTTAACTCACAGTACATAATTACCTATTAATGGGTAAACAATGTCCCTTAAAAATAAAAAGAAAAAACATTGAAATATCAAAAAATTAAAAGACCTTTTTCTAACATACCACAATTGTATACACAATCGGGTTCACATTAATCAACCTCATATGCTATCAAATGGCACCGGTTTCAGCCATTAACATTTTCGTGTGAAAGTTCATGAAAGTTGTGCACTTTCGGACTCCCACTGTGCTTGAAAACAACTATGTTACAATCCATGTTGTTAATCAGTCATTAACGTTAACGTTTAGGCAATGGCTTTAATCACTGGGCATTGACTCACTGACCGTTCTATCTTGGGGCAATGATGATTATACTACTCTTTTATATGCTCCTTTCCTGCTTTCCCATTCATAACCTTCTCATTTTCATAAATGGATTGAGTTTTTCTGCATATCCATCTTCTATGAAACACACATATGCTTTATAGAGCTAGAAAAATCATATTATGATAAGAGTCAACAGGAAGCTGTTTGAAGTCTTCGAAGACGAAGATGTCAATGGTAAAATGTGGAGAGTTTTCGAAAATATTCACGAAGAAACCAAAATAAGAGTGCGAATTGGAAATAAACTCTCCGACCTCGCTACAATCAACAAAGCAATTCGCAAGTGATACTCGCTGCCCTGTGCGCTATTCAATATGTGTATGGACCACATGATAAAGAAAAGCCAAAAAACGAACCAAAACGGAATCAGAATAGAAATGAAGCAGAAAATAAATACAGTATTATTTGTAAATGATCAGGCAGTGCCAGCGAAAACAAAAGGCGACCTACAAAAAGCGATGTATCAGCATACAAAAACATCGGAAGCTTACGATTTGAAGATATCCTCGGACAAAACCAAAACTATGACTTTCAAAGGAAAGGATGCGGTCAGGAGTAAAATTATAATAAACCGAAACATCATCGAATAGGTCAACATGTTTAGATATCTTGAAAATTAAATTTTGTATCAAGGAGAAGTAGATGTAAGTAGCAAGATCGCAAAGTTCCCCAGAGTCACTGGACTGATCAAGAGAACCCTTAAAAGTAATAAGATGCAGAATAAAGCTAGACTGAAGGTATACAACACGCTCGCAGTACCAATGATAACATATGGATGCGAGACTTGGGCACTGAGGAAATCAGATAAAAGAAGAATTGCAGCAGTAGAAATGAAATGCATGAGAATGAAGAGAATAACCCAAAGAGACAGAATCAGATCTAAGACCATAACATTGGAACTTGAAGTGATACCGATCATGAAAAAAATCAAGTACTACAGAAAAAATCTGGAGAGAACATGTAAAACGGATGAAGGAAACTATCATCAAAACAGGTTCGCCAAAACACATCCGTCGACAAAATCGAAGCACGTTAACCCAATATCGACTTAGCCTTCAAGTCACATATATATACAGAATTTCCAAATTGTGTAAGTCCATCGATTTTTGAGTTTTTCAAAAAATGAAGATGTCGTATACAGCACAGCAAACTGAGCAAAAAACATATGAATAATTTTTTGCCCAAGATTAAAATTGTAGGAGTTTTGAGAGATTAAAGATTGACAGGAATATCCTTATCCCTTAAATAAGCGTGAAGCTGGGTCAGGAATCGAACTAAATCCTAGATTTCTCAACCATTTTTACTGGGGATACTTACTTTGTGTAGTGCATTTTCCACTCAAAGTAAGTTCTGATTTCTGATCTCAGTGAATGCAGTCAACTTCATTGCAAGTAGATTAATCCTACTAGATCAGATTTCTAGAATGGGGCTTATGAGGAACCCGGGCCTTATTGGACTGATATACCTCGTGTACACATACTCCAACTCCTTCCAATACTAAAAAGTTAACAATGAGATATTTCAAGCTACTAATGTTGATCGTTGTCGGAGATGTTACACATATATGCACATCAATATATAAAGAGACCACATTATCAGTATGGTGTTAAGAGAAGTTGGTCAAAATCTAAGATCCTTCTTTTTTATGAGCTTGTTTGAGTACAGCATCTGCTTCAAGAAGAGGACTTTGGTTTAAATGATGAGAATAAAAATTCAAAATAGACAATATTTTCAAGAAAAGTATCAAAATATAGTGGCAATATTAATTCTCCACTCAAAAAAATGTACTGATAAAACTGCACAAGATACTATAGTCTTCTTGGCCATTTGAGCGGATGACCTTTCAAAAACGGTAGAACCTGGAACGTGGTTTTCTGTCAATTAACCCTAATTTTTGGACACTCACTATTTTAAAATTTCTACAAGACTGATTTCTAAAATAACAAAACCAAATTAAATTTTTAGCCATTTAATTATTAATGGTATGAAGCAGGGTTAATATAGATCAATAGGTCTGAAAATCTGGCTCCATCATTATCTGAAGACGGAGAACGGAGGAAGATACAAAACATAACCCGGATAAAATTTAGGAATATTGAAAGGAAAAAAACATGAATATAATTTGAATTCGACACATGGTTGATCGAGCTATCAACAGAAGACTTTTTGGATTGCTCAGAATGATCAAAAACCTATAAATGATTTGCTTTCAACAAAAAGCAAGATGATATAGGTTATAAGGCCCAAGCAACCATTAGCATTCAGCCGACGCTACGTGTTACTTTTCATTTTGTGGTTAGAATTACGTTTGCATGTACGACACATATCAGACACAATGTGTAGCTATAGGTATACCTGAATCGAAACTCTAAAACTGCTTGTAGTTCTGTCATTGACAGGTCAGAATCGTACACGGTTATATTTCGGAAAACCCATCAAAATCGCTGAATTCTCTACAACCAGTGCACAAGTTACATGTGTGTCTTTTCCATGCTGAATAGGCAGGTTGAAAGTAATTTCCATATACATACGTACACTCGACACGAATACACTTGTTTACAGTATTCATATACCCAATACCAATGCAAAAATATATACTTCAACTTCACACACATCCATCGTCTCATATTATATTAGCAATACTTTCATTGTGGTTGTTTGGCGAATGAAAAAATTCTGCATTTCCCAGACGTCCTTGTGCCAACACTACGTCATCGTCACGTCTACTTCGTTTCGCTTCTTCAGACGCGTCTCGGCGAATGAATTCTATTATTATAAATCGTCGCCGAGCACATAAAATAAGTTTTAAGTTTTCCATGTTATGGAAAGTTTACTTAATAGAACAATAATTAAATTAAGCCGAAAGCGGTATGCTCTTCCCTCGTTATCAACTTAAGATTGCTAGTTGGAGGTGGCAGCTTTCTTGTAAACTATATCTAAGTTCTCTAATGAATTTGCGCACCGAATCTTGGTATCCATCGCCATGCAGCACCTGATTCGACGAAGGGTAATATTTGGCTGGTTGAACGATGAAGGGACATAAGCGTAACGCAACCAGGCGACCATCTTTTCAGCATATGACAATAATCATTTTCAACACTTTTATTAATGATGACATCGCATCCCTCGTCTTTATTTCTCAGTTGTACACTTTGGAAAACTTTTCTTTTTCCAAAATCAAAATGCAATAAAGTCGAATAAAAAGTGCCAAGATGAACTTGAAATGAATCTGTAAACATTGTGGATTTTTACAACTTCTCATCGTCCTAACAAAATAAATAACGTGATTTTCATAAAATAAACAAGATATTCGACTTGTCTATTCATGGAACAAAAGAGTGGCATTTTTGGATGTTTTTCTTGAACAAGGATCAGGAGCGTAACCAACGGGTGGGCTGCACAGTAAAGTTGCATTTTGTTGGACATGGTGGAGAATCCATGATATGGGTATCAACTTTAGTTGCATTCCTGTTTATGCGCCTTCTCCAGGCACACACTGTAGTTTGTCATCGTGAGTTAAAATTTGGATGGTTGAAAAACAAGTCTATCGGTTGGGCAGAATTCATTTCTCGTATTGCTGGTAGTAGCATTTGTAGCTTTTATAGGAAGGTGGTATCATCAAACAGAGAGATGAATCTTCATTCGGTAGGATGGAATGATTTTTGGCGAGGAGGCGAAGAGCTTGACCTGCGCAAATCCGCCGTGATTGGTAGTCTTCATCTTCACTTTGGAGATGATAAAAATCAAATGTAATTGGCAGATTCTTGTATGAGAATCCGCGAGTATATAAGATCTTAAAATTATCTTGGCAGTTCTTGTTTGGATTTCTTCAGAAGGGAATCTCTACTGATGGATCAACGTCTTCACCAGAGGTCGTCAGCATATTACCTTAGAATTTCCAAGCCGCGTAGTTTTAGAATCTTGCTCAGCAATTTCAATTTCACGAATTGGCAGGTCTAGTTCATCACAAGAGATGTGTACAGCACGACGTCCAAAACACAAATGGACTTACCCACATACCAAAATTTAACTTTCCAGCTCAGTTTGGAGGGGATTTATGCGAGGAACAAATTCAAAAAATAAGAAAACCTGCCTAAAAGCAACATTTTTGAAGCTGTAAGTGGGTACTAAATTTTACCTTCTTAGCTAAATTTGGATTGGAGATGAGAAGAAATATACTTTTTCAAGGTCAAAGAAGGAAAATCCCCATATCTCACTTCCTAATTGACTTAGGAGACTGATTTTTTAATACATTGTGGACTCTTTGATGGTTTGTTTAAAAAGAAACAATTTCTGCAATTTTTGTCCCTCAATATCCCCTCCTCCCAATTTGGACATGGCTAAATCATTATCCAGGGTCATCCCTACCCATGTAAATGTAATTTGTCACTAAATTAAGCCTATTGAACGAACTGGAGCGATTTTGGTTGGTATCGGGCAGGGGAAAAAATCTGACATCACTGAAAAATGGTCTCAACGGTGTTCTAGAATTTTCTGATTTTCATTCACAATATGGCATAGAAAATCAGGCTAAAAGGTAAACACAGATCAAAATTACTAAGCAAATTTTTTTCACTGATGTTTCAATAGATTTTCTCTACTCTCATCCATTTTCGCATAATGCCTATCTCCAACTTGGTCTTGGTTTTTTTCATGATTGGTGTGAATTCGAGGTCTGATATGATATCTGAGGTCCGACGTTATGATTATCTGATTGGATCCCGTCTCTTACAGTTACTTCCACCGTTCTAGAATCTCATGAATTTCATTTCTATTACTGGTATTCTTTTATCAGGTTTTTCAGCGCCCATAACTTGCATCCATATGTTATCATTGGTGCTGCAAGTGTGTCGAAAGTACACTTTTAACCTATACTCCCTTCCTCTTCCCCCACCAGAACACATCGTATCCATTTCAATTAAATGGAGAACTCTTCTATTGAAACTCAAAAAAAAGTAGAACACAAACTTACGAACTTATTTCCTTCTATCTTGTACTCTTCCATTGCTCGATGCAGAAAACAGCAGAGCGATTCACAACTCGTCCAATGAAAAGAAGGCGTAGCACACGAGCCTCGCACAGCCTACAAAAGCTAGGGAAAAAATGCCAGCCTCGGCAGCCTCATCGATACCAGTCATATTATTATTAATTATTGCCCACGTGTAATCGAGGACTGATGTCGCGACACCACGTCGAGGCTACATACGCCGACGAACACGTCCTTTCCAAGTCCAAATGTATAATTACGCGTATAACAAATTTATTCGTTCATTTCGTTACTGCTAATTAAATTAATATCGTAAAAAGTCGACGAGTTATAAGCCGCATAAATTAGTCTATCGAATTTCCAACCACTCTCTCCGATAGGATTGGGTTTTTACAGCAATGGTCGCACAGCAGAGATTTATCGGTAACGCAAAACGATGCACACAGATTTTATTCTACATAATTTGGCGTAGCGATGTCGATATTGGCGTCGGCACCGCGCTATGTTGAATGATTTTTGCACACTCGAGCTGTTATATCGAAAAATGCTTACCTACATATATAACAAAATGGGAATGAAAAATTTACCCTAATTACAATTCGCGACCATTTATCTACCCCCGCTTCCAGCACTCCGTCTAAATAATTCTTCGTCGTTAATTTTGCAGGGTGAAATGGTCTCTTTTAATGGAGAAAATGATTTGCGACAGCAAAATAGGTATTGTAAGGTATACAGGTAATTAGATAGGTAGATATGTGAAAATCACAACTCACCAGCTTCATCGCCACCTTCTTCTAAATCATCCCATTCGTATTCCGGATAAGTGAACGTGACTCGTATTGTTATCACCGCAATTACGAACATTATTCGTAAACATAACGAATCAGTCATTTTGGAAATCACCACGACACGTATGGTTTATCAAATTTTCACAAAAACCTCCTCCATTTCCGAACAAAATAACTGAAAACATAAGAAAACGAATATTTGAAAAATTCGAACGACATGTGAACGTTTAAACAAAATACTAAATACAAAAAAAAAATCATCGATATTCTATTCAAGCCAACTTTATCGTTATTACAATATGATCTGAAAAAAAAACGACTCGTAAATTTCGTAGCATCATTAATGTTGAAAATCTGCCATTAACAAATGATTTGTTATCGATAAGCGATTTTCATCGGATGAAAATAAATATTTCTTCGTTCGCTTCTTCATTAATTTATAGAAATATTTCTACCCAAAATAGAACACCAGCCACTCAATCAGCCAGTTTAAATCCAATCATCAGCTTCAAATGAGAAGCAAAAAAAATCAATTAAAATATTCAATGAAGTTCTACACAAAACCTATAAAGATAATTCACTCGAGTTAAACACGCTTTCTTTTCCATTTACCGATCTTCAAATTGTGAAAACATGGTTAAATTTCAATCAGTTTAAAAAAATACCACAAATTTTTTTTTTTTTTTGCATGAGCTACGGAAGCATATCTCGAGCGGTATCCGTAAAATATATTGTTCCGAATGGATCACCTACGTCAACAATTTTCAACTCGACTAAGCATCGATGTTAAACCAAAAATTCATCGAATTACAGACAAACACTTTGCTTTTTCTTTTACAGTTCGCTTGTCAAAAAAATACCGATAGTTTTCCTTTTAGTACGTAATTTTCCGATAGTTCGTTCATTGATCAAAACTTTACAACATACGCTTCAGTATACTTAATACAAATCCTTAAAAAACTATCGTATCCTTTTTCAGATTAAAATACACGCTCTTATAACACTTTTAAAAATGTGAAAATAACGAAGCATAAATTCTTTTCTATTTTTTATAGCCATGATCAAGCAGCCTAGTTACATTTCTCAATAATACATACTTAATTAATCCGTTTCGAAAAGAAGAAAAAAAAAATACCTACGAGTATTTTTCGTACACGTAGGTATTTTTTTCAAAGTTGAATTAGAGGAGAAAAAAGGATACAAAATTATTTCACTCTCGAGCCTAACCTTTTCTCTCGTTAACTCCACTTTATAACCATTTCATCTTTTTTTCTTCCTTCTTCTCTTAGTTCTCGGGCGAAGTTATTTTCCGATAATCAAAATTATGTTTACTTAACGCTCCAAGAATCATTAATAAGCAAATTCCATTATCTAATAATAAACTATTAAATTATTTCGACGAAAAAATTTCTTCGCCGATAACCTACGCGAAAAGAAAGAAAAGGAAATCGGTAGAGGTCTTTTCTTTTCGAGTAGGTACGTACTCGATTCAACGAGTATTTCATTAGCAATAAGTTAATAAAATTGCCTATACCGAAAGATGCTTCCAAATAAGCGAGTAATTTTAATAAATATTTATTCTTCTAAAAATTTAGTTACAGAAGTTATCGAAGGCATCGGTAACTTTAAAAGGAGAAAAATATTAGTACAGCGTTTTCTTTCTTCGTACCGTTGCGTCGGTAAATAGAAGAGGAAAAAATTTCAAAATGTTGAATTGCTAGTAAAATTTTCTTTCGTCGAATTTTCATTTTGTTGTTCGAATTGAAAGTAAATTTCAATACTGGGCTGAGGGAAGTTTTGTGGCCAAGTAGCAAGCATTGTGATTGTTATTTCGTCAAAACAACAGAATACAATTATCTGCTACGAATTATTAAGAGAAAAATATAATGGTCAAACTAGAAAATTATCAATTGCAAATCAGTTTAAAAATTACAGTAATGTGACAACTTCTTCTTCCTAATATGGCAACTTTACTTAATGAAAAAAAAATGAGTAAAACGAGCAGCACCCTCACACTTGATACTCAATACTCTCACAACGAAATGAACGTCATCATTAAACATCTTCGTATAAACTTCAACAACGAAGTCAAACAATGCAACTTATTCGCAATGTAATCAACCTAGGTAGATAAAAAAAAAGCACACATACAAACTATATAAACCACGGATTTGTTATGCACTCGACAAAACTCTTTTCATCATTCCCATAGAGGGAAAAAATTACACCCACCTGTGACACATATAATCGTCAGAATAGTAAAGAAGTGTATACGAAAAAAATTTAATTCTTCCTCTTTTTCTACAGTGCAAAAAAAACCCTCATCAAAACCGCCTACTGAAATCGAATCCAGCGAGCGATACCGTCGTTGTCGTGCCGATGCCTCCAACACAACAAAAAACATCAAAATACAAATTAAAAAGACAGCCTCGATGAAGCGTCGAATCGATTCGTAATTAGTAACTAAAGCGTAGTCACGTGAAATATCATCGAATGGTTTTGAAGTCATTTGAAGTTGATTTAATTACAAAATGAGAACCTCTCGTCATTCGCAGACGTTGATGTTACACTTACTCCATCCACTTAATTGGGTAAGATTTTCATCGAAATATACAAAATTCTACATTTTATAAATAACGTTGCTACGCGAAAGTATTTTTCATTTCGTCTGCTATTTCAATATTTCCACCGCCTTCGGATCTACAAACTTTGCATTTCTTTGAAAGTTTCACGTTCTTCTCTTACTTAATCGGCGAAATGAAAATAATTTCAATTCACATTCAAACAGGACTATCGAACGATGCATTATTTACAAGTAATGATATTTATTTACAGAATCAACGACTCGCTGTAACTTGCGATTTACAGTCTACGTAATTAGTTTCAATTGATTGCAACGAGATCGAGATTACATTTTCAGCTGTTCGCAGGAGTTAAATTCGTAAAAAGTTGAAGCAAGAACAGAAGAAGAAGCTTTACTCAAGGAGTCTAATGAAATTTTAGGAGAGAAACCCGCTATTTTTTCAACTTTTTTTTGCACCACTTTAAAAGTTTTTTCACCACCACTCGAATATAAAAATACTAACATTAACCTGACTCTAACCCCTTCACTACAATAAAAAACTTCATACATCAAACTAATGTAGACATTTTTTCCCATTCGCTTCAAATATCGGCTTCATCTTCGCAGCCATTTTTTTCTACACCTTCCTCTCCCAGTCTCCCAGGATTCAGCCTTTTTTCTTGGAAATGCAAGTATCTCCCATTCTTTTTTTTTCTTTCTATCTTAACGCCATGTTCTGCAACGGTGGCCAGAGGCGTATTGAAGGGACAGTTGTTTAAAAAAGAGGTTTTACTCCAGTTTTGGTAACAGAGGATAGTAGATTTTGAATTTTTTGACGGTCATCAGCCAGGACTTCTTCAAGGCTGGCTCGATGTAAGATATAGGATTCTTTCTCGGTGATACTTGGGACATTCGAAGAGTATATGAGTTATGGTGATTTGGCATTTGCA
>FIZR01012149.1:0-11701 GCA_900060175.1 Ferrisia virgata
ATGCATAGACGCAAAGCAGCATTTTGGACAGTTTTCATGATTGATAGATTTCTCTGTGTTGCATTTAGAAATGCTGCACATCCGTATTCGAGTTTGCTTCTAAACAGGGATCTGTACAGTTGAAGTAAGAGTGTTCTGGGTGGGTTGAATTTTGGGTTTTCAACTATTTGCAAAATATTTAGAGTTTTTACGAGGTCCTGTTTGATAACGAGGAATTTTGTGGAAGAGTTAAATTTAAGGTGTTGCCCTTTGAACATTAAGAGTTGAATCTGTTATTTATTCACATTGGCGTAAATTATTCCGCCATATTTTCTAGATCGTCAACGCCAACACGAGTAATATAATGTACACGAATTCGAAATCAACACTAAATAGTGAATACCTATGCTGTTGTAATTACCGCATGAACGAGTTAAATTGTCGTCGATAACCTGTTAACGTTGAGTCGAATTTAACGACCATAAATACATAAATATATCTGTATATATATATTTATATACGGTTAGATTCGACGTTGGTCGACGGTACTGTTGTCACGAGCTTATGACCCTGCGACCGAGATCGTTCTTTGAAAATATACCTACGTGATTGATTTGCTGTTTTGCGTAGCCGCGTTGACTTTTCTCGTACAACACAATACAATACCCACGAATAGAGAGATAGATAGACAGGCAGGCAGGCAGGCAGGTAGGCAGATAGATATACACGTACGACACACACGTACGTCATTGTATCGGGGGTGCTATCCATCATTTAGTTATTTTTTTCATTTTATTTTCTTTCCTCCATCCTTGGATAGAATTCTCTTCGGAATAGCTCTATTATTCCGTTCGTACATGCTTTCCACTTTTAATTTCTATGCCGACTTTGATCGTAAATCAGTCAACAAAGAAGCAGCTCATTATATATAGTACGTATATAGGCATTATAGCAACCCCGATCACCGAGTTTTTTTTTTTTTTTTTTTTCTACCTTCCTTCAGTTTCCATCTCACTTTCGAAAGAATACTATAAGCAGGAAGAAAAAAAAAAAACCTTTCGCAAAGGTGTGCGAGAAAAGGTCACACACTACTATAGCTAACCTAGCTAGCCGGAGAAAGTCATTCGGATGAAAAGAAAACAATTTCAAAAGGGTTAACGTATCGTCTATTCTACGCGATACTGCTGCTTTTTGGAATACTGTCAAAAACGCGATAACTTTATGGTACTATTTTTTTTTCTCTCCGCCATCACCATCCACTAGCAAGGATCATTGTGCGGTGGTGTTGAAAAAAAAAAAGAACCAAGCACGCGAGACCCGAGACCTACGACTACTACGACGATGAATTTCAACATCCAAACTTCAGGTTTTTGGTACGCGTTCGAGTGTTAACAGTCTACACTTCGCTTTACCATTCCATTTTAGCGCGGTTAATAACTGAAATAGCTTTATGGTCGGTTTGTTAATTTATTGCACACGAGGCAAATGCGGTCCCAGTCCCCGTGCCCGTATACTCACAAGCAAACAGCATACACTCGTACGAGTATTTGACCGGCTTGACCGACAACGAAAGGCGAAAGTTGAATATTTTCTATACATATAAATACACGCTGCCATCGAATTCTAAATAACGAAAGAAAAAGTTTTGGTTTTTTGTGGTATTTGCCCTTGAAGTGGAAATTAGTCTACGGGGTGTTTTGGGAGTGGACGATAATATTAAAAAGGTGGTACGTCAGACCTTGTACATGTGCATTATGATGGTTGCCTACCTATCTGGAGATTCGTGGCTGCTGCTGTGTGGAAAATTTAATTTTTCATTTTAGGTAATAAATTTTGCAACGAGGTTCTCTGGAATTTTTATTGTAACTTTTGAACGAAAAGAGTAAATTTTTCCCTGTAGGTAGTAATTATTTGTAGAGGGAAGTCTGACGAATAATTTGAGACCAAGAAAATGATGACTGGATGATTAGGAGAAGAATAAATGAGAGTTGAATGTAAGAAAAACTTGTAAAAAAAATCTTACAAAATTTTTTTTTTCGAAATATTTCAAAAAAGTTTGAAGTAACTTGCCAATATTGAAGCATCAAGAGTATAGCCCTGAATTTGCTCTTTCAAAATGGTTCTCTCCTTCAGCTCCCTATCACTGTTATTTTTCAAGTTATAAAGTATTAAAACCAAAAAGGATACAAAAAAATCATTCGAAATTTATTACGTCCTTTTTGAGTTCTTTGTTGGTTACATTTTGTTTCGACATGGTGTTTGATAAACGTGACAAAACGTGTTCAAAAATTTGCCTTGATTTCCAATTTTAACCAATATAAATATACGTGAGTATTGGTTTTTAACAAAGCGACGGTTTAAAAATATACCTAGCTAAATCGTATTTACGGAAAAAGTTCGATTAAGTTTTTATTTACAAAAAAAATACACGAATAAAGTAGGTATCTATATTTACGCACACGCCTACGTATTAACGCGTGAATAAATAACCCCTATTCGAGGTCGCAAGACTACGAAATTTTAGATGGATAATCGAATATTGTTTTATTTATAGTCTTGGAATTTTATTTATTTAAAAATCTAACGCACAAAATTATCGAATATTTATGACTAGGAAATGTGGGTTCATCGACAGCTTGGTCGTTATTTCAATAAATTTGTTTTTTTTTTTTAATTTTTTATGATTTGAAAATTTTCTAGTAGATAAGAAATTGTGGTGTATTTTTTGGATTAGAGGAGGAGGAGGGGGAGGGCGATTTTCGAGAAGGTTAGTGCATTGTATACTAGGGTGGGTCGAATTTTGCTTTTTTTGGAAATATGAAAACTGCGGTGTCATAATAGTTGCGAAATGACTTCAAAAAAATGTGACTAAAATTTCAGCCCCCCCCCCCATTTCAAAATTTGTAAAAAAGTTTTAAAGTTCGGAAGTGTACAAAAATTAAAATATTATGCATATTTGAACTCAAAATGATCATTTTTGGGAAATTTTTGCCATTTCCACTTTTTCATGAGTTTAAAAAATTATCACTTGTTGCGTTAATTTCACGTTTTTCTTAAAATCCACGAAAGGAGATTGTTTTTGATAAACGTCCTCATAAAATGGATTTAAGACATCGATTTTAGATGATCAAATGCGAAATTAAAATTTTTTTCCCCCATAGACGATTTTTCAGGCGTGTTGAAGAATGTTTTTTTATTATTAAATTTTTCTTTTTAGAGCGAGTAAATTTACCTTCATCCATTGAAGATCTGTTTTCCCCACTTTTGCCCTTTTTAGAGTTTTTAATTGGTCTTTCTGCGTACAAAAATCCGGTATAAATGATTTAAAAAAGAAAAAAAAAACTAAAAATTGCCTTTGAAAGTCTAAAATAAATGAAATTTGTCCCTTGTGATGGAATTTTTTTCGAAAAAACATTTTCTCTATTTATTTAAAAATATGTGAAAAAAAGACCTTTTTTGAAGGACCCTGAAAAGTCTTCTGTGGAGCATTAAATTGAAATATTGCGTTTAATCATCTACAATTGATGTTCTTAATCCATTTCATGGGGAGTTGGGGAGTGAGGAGGGAGCGTTTCTAAAAAAAAATTCCACGGGTTTTTCAAGAAATCGTGAAAAAAACGTGTAAAGTGACATTTAAAAAAAAAAAAAAAACCTGAAAAAGGGGAAATGATAGAAATTTTCCAGCAGTGATGATTCTGAATAATTCAATTTTTGGAAACAATTTTCAGCATAATGTTCCATTTGATTTTGAACAATTTTTTGAAAATTTTCGAATTTGAAATGAGTTTTGCGAATTTAAAAAATTGAGAAGGTGGCTGAAATTTTTACCAAATTTTTTGTGATAATTTTGCAAGTATTGTAACCTCGATGATTGCAGATTTCCAGAAAAAAGCAAAATTCGACCCACTTCGGTGCATAATGAATGGGGTTTCCATTTTTTTTTTCAAGAATTTTTTTTGTAAATTTATAATGAGGTGGGTCAAATATATTTACATTGGTTCATTAAAGGTCTGTTTTCATTGCTTGTAGCCTTTTTCAGGGGTTCTCAATAGGTATCCCAACATTCTAAAATACAGTGTAAGTCGTTCGGAGAAAAAAAAAGAAACAAAACTTGCTTTTGAAAATCGAAAATTACATGAAATGTGTTTCCATCGAAAAATTTTTGGTAAAAATGCATTTTTTCTATTTTTAACAGATATATGTATTTCAAAAGATGTAAAAACTGACCATTTTTGACTAGCTCTGAAAAATCGGAAATAGTGGAGGTGAAATTTAAATATTGCGCTTCATCGTGTAAAATTGATGTCCAACATCCATTTTAGGAGGACGTTTTTCAAAAAAAACTCCTTCTTTCTTTTTCAGAAAATCGTAAAAAAAACGTGAAAAGTGATATTTTTCAAAAATTTGTGGAAAAAGGGAAAATTGTAAAAATTTGCCAACGATGATAATTTAGGGTGTAAATATGTGTAATGATTATAAATCAAATTATGGGAAAAAATGCTCGTTACTTATGTAAACATTAAAATGTAAAATCAATGGGGGGGGGGGGGGGGGGGGTCAACGGTCAAGTCAATGATTTTTCTGTAATTTTTACCACTTTCATTTGACGTAATTTCGTAACTTTGTTTTATTAACCCCTTACAACATTCAAAAAAACAAAAAAAATCTAAAATTGAACCGTCCCACTAATTACTTTTTGTATGAAAAAAATAGGCTAGAATAGGGACAGAATTGGATGGAGAAGGAGGGGGAAAATATATGTAATGTATACCTATTATAAATCATCCATTATCCGTCGAACTATGATATCGTAAAATCGTTTGATAAAAATATGATTTTCATGACTCACTAATACGCAATGCGATGTTTATATACCTAGACCTACCTATACGATATGAAACTAAATGCCATAGTACATTCCAAGGCCGCCATTATGCTTGTATCGAGCATTCATCAAGCGTGAAAATGTACCCAATGACGCGGTAATTTCGAAAAGCCTACCGCGCGCTTGAAATTTATATGTATGTAAGTATACCATACAAATACATGCATACAGAGTGGGAAAAAAATCTCGAACGTTGGTAATACCTATTTCAAGGTAATGATAAATCTCCCTCAATACGTTCGTTCGGGCTGATTTTTATGAAAAGAACTACGGCTTTTGTAGGCACCTTGCTACTTCTACGTGTTTACAAATACATTCTATATGTAAAGAAAATTTCGTTTTGAAATACGCTGAAATATAAAGCTAGAAAATTTCCATTTAACGATGAAAAACATTTTATGGTTATGTTTCAACGGTCGTTAGGTTGATTAGTAATTAGTACCTGAATTTTTTGACAAAAGCATTCACGTACCTAATACTACTTTTTAGCCTGATTTCCTACGTCATATTGTCAATGAAAACCAGACTATTACTGTCTATCGATCAACGGAGGTGGGGAGGGGATACCAATAAAATCCGTTTTGAGGTACTAGAAAACCATTAAGACAATTTTTGGCCATGTCAGATATTTATTTTTAATTTTTTTTCTCCCAAACATTAAAATTATTTACTTTGGTCTATGCTGACCAAAATCGCTCCAATTCGGTCAATCGACCCAATGTGACGGCGGATTAGATATCTATGATTGAGGGTGACGTTGAGTCAAAATTCAGTTCTGCTCCATTTTGGAGGAAGGGGTGCTGAGGGGCCAAAGGCACCAAAATTGTTTCTTTCTGAATCAATCGATACAGAATCTAAAATTGCATAACTTATCCAAAAATCAACCTCCTAGATTAATTAGGAGGGGAGATATGAGGGGTTTCTCCCTTTTTTGACCTTTGGAAAGGGCTCTTCCTCACCTATCTCCCCACCAAAATGAGTTAGGAAATTGAAATTTGGTATGTAGGTACATTTAGTAAGGGCCGTAGATGTGCCTTTTTGGTGGTTCCGACTTTTCAGCTTCATTTCACCCCTTCACAGCCTCAAATATGTGGTTTGTTCCTCGCATTACTCCCCTCCAAGTTGAACTGGGAGCCTAAAATTTGGTATGTATAGTCATTATGGACACTGGATGTGCATTTTTGGGATTTTTACTTTTGAGCCCCCCTGAACCCTTCATATCCTTAATTTTTTTTCCAATTCTCATGATTGTAGTATGTCACGATAGTTTGGCTGAATTTTTCATTTTTTATTTGATAGAAATTAAACCAATTGAATTCGCCTATTGCCACGAATTAAAACAAATTGCTTTATGATACTCCCTAACAAAGTAAATAATTTTTGTCAGTCCTATCTTACAGGATTCGAAAGATCAGTTCCGTTCAAATGCGCCTACTCTCTTAAATACCAATATCCCCTCCCCCTTCTTCCACCTGTTACGTAACACAACATATTTATATAGTTTTTATCGGATAAACACATTGTTTTGGAGTTACAGTGCTGCCAAATTTGATGTGTAGAAAGTATTTACTGTAATGGACTAATTTTAATCTCGGGTCAATATATTGATACAATATGTTTTGTTTGTTTTAGGTAAGTACATTGAAGAAATATCGGATTACTTTTTAACATCGTTAGAAAAAGTAAGATGTAGATTACGAATGTTTTAATTTTAAGCATTTCGAAAAGATATTCGTCGTTTCCGGAGGATTGAGGAAGGATGATCATGTTCTCATTTTTTTCTTTCTCATCATTTGCTTCTCTGTATAATTCACCTATTTTGTTCGATAAAGAGGGAGGGATTGACTTGAGAGTTTTAAAATTTATTATAGCCTTTGCAAAAAACCAAATACCCAGCCGAGACAATAATTAAAGCATGCTAAAAATAGTGGTCTGCGAGATGAATAAAATAAATCACATGTACCAATTTCGGACATAACACCACCTATAAGATACGTAGGCCTATGAACTTTTGAAAAATATTTATATTTCAAAAATGCTTTAAAAAATCAAAAAGTAGATTGGGCGCGAAAATCTAGTCATTCTGAAAATAGTAGTCGGTAAAATAAACAAAAAAAGGTTATGTGAACCAACTTGGTACGATGCTACGCAAATTTCAGTTATTTGAGCTTTGTACAACATCACTGTAGTCGACGAGTCTATTTTTATAATTCCTTTTATCATCATTTTCCCTGCGATTTTCCTTTTTTGCCTTTTATCGTTGAAAAACGAGGTTACACGTACACACGTAGTAGCAAAGTGCTCCCTTGACCTTGCTAAAGTATCGTATTTCAAATTGGACACAAGGGTTCATCAAGAGCTGCGATATTCCAAGTGCTGCGACTATTTTAAATATGAAAAGGCGCCGATACGCTCCGAAGAACTGGTAGCAATAGGTAATGAATAAGTCAAATATACAAACGCATTATAACGTTTAGGTAGCTGTCAGACTTGCCAATGATTTATTTGACAAATGGTAACGCTGGTGCTGGCTCGTTTCGGTAAAAAAAACCTCCTTCTCAGATTTTTTCCTACTCTGTATTGTCGTTATATTGTTAAATAAAACGTTCGATTTTTCACCATTTTGCATCCATAGTACAATGTACACAGACACACATCATGTAATCGGTTACGTTAATGAGAATTCCTACACTGTATCGCATCGCATCGTTGTCATTGTAGTGTTTGTACAGTAGATGACTTCTACTGGTAGTAGTACAGTATATGCATATGGCGAAGCAAAGCGAATGATCTGGTCGAACGACCGACGGTAGTCAGTGAAATCTGTACAATGTAAACGCAATCAGTGTGATTTATGGTTTAAACGTTCGCATTCTTTGCAACTGTGTTCGAGAATTATTACGTTTTAATTTTACTTTTTTTTCTTCCAACGCCCACCTTATATACCAAATGTACCCGTTGAATAGATCTGTAATCATAGTATATGTGCACAGTATATGTGTAGACGTTTGTGGAAAATGTGTAAAAGTAGTCTCGCTAACATACCTGTAAATTTTGTTTCACTCGTGAGATATAGTAAAAATGCATATAATGTCTTACTAAATATAATTATGTGCAGCCATTTGCCATGCGACAGGAAAAATATCAAGTAATTTGATAATCAACTTTATTTGTGCTGAAATTTACTTTTAAAATGAATGAAAATTTATGAGCTTTTATGTAATTTTTTGCAGAGATGGTGGGAGGTTTATAATGTATTTTTTAATGGTGTTTATAAAACAGTCGTGGGTGTTGGAGGTTTCACCTTTCAAATCATCGGTAACTATCTATTGTGCCTTAATTTTTAGCCTGATTTTCGAAACGAAAACCTACATATTACATTGAGTTGCTGTACCTAATTTTTAGGCGAGATACAAGTCCATTTTTAGCATGTTTAAGAATATCTGATGTAACACTTTTTTTCTCATATGACAAAAAAATTCAATAGCTCGACTCGGTACTAACCAAAACTGAGTAATTCATGGTTTTGAACTATTTGATGGCACAAACCTGGTTAATTGTGATTTAGAGAATAGGCTGAAGTCGGATGATAAATAGCTAAACTGCACATCCTCGACACAAGACACCTGACAGAATCCAAGAGTTTGCATTGCCGAGTAAAAAAGGGTGAATTGGCCCTTGACTGGGATTTTCAAACCGGCACTTATTTACGTTGTCGCTGTTTTCACTCAAATTTATTTGTTTTTATCATTTTTGATTATTTTTTATTTCGAAAACATTGTTGAACGATTACAAAGTTCAAAACACTCGCACAAAAAAACTATCTTTGAATTCGTGTTGAGCGGCTCAAATTACCCCAATCTAAACATTATTTGCATTTGTTTTGCCCAAATTTTCGAGAAGCGAATTTCTGTCTTAATTTGTGAGAACCTAACAGTAGTATGATTTTTTCAAAAAAAAAAAATCAAAAATTCCAAATTTACAAAAAATTGTTGTTAAAAGAATCAAAAATTGAAGTAATTTGATCCGATGAACAAAAATTTAAGGTTAGTTTTTTACTTTGAATTTATACATTGTTGGAAAGTAGAAACTCTGAGCTTTCCGAAAATGTATAATAATCCTTTGCTTAAACTTTTTACGACAGAATAATCGCAAGTTGAAAAAAACGCTACTTTTAACGCAGCATGTTTAACCTGTCACACACCAAGCGACGCTACGTTTTTTCTGCTACGCTACATTTTCTAAAGTCAACCCGCGTAGCAAAAAATTTGCGTCGTAGCAAGAACATCACGTTGTAAGCTACTATTGCTTCTTGTTACTCGTGTTGACTTTGGAAAACATAGTGTTAGGTGTGTGATGGGCCTCAGGGGTACTCAGACTTATTTCAGTGTTTATCAGGCGAATTTATGAAATTCAGTGCTCTCGAGTTCCCTTTGTATTACAAATGGTTCTTGTTAAATTCTCGAGAATTCGTTATTCCCTTAACATATTCTATTTCAGAAAAATGTTTTCACTGAAAACTTCATAGTCTTAATCAGATGACTCTGGTTCTACTTCACTTACATCCGTATCTGTTTCTGAATTAGAATCCATATTTTTAATGAAATCTATACGTAGTGTTTTGCTTCAATGGTACTTCCTTCATACCACAGGTTGTAGAAGAATTCAAGTTAGGCATGTCACACACCTAGCTGCGCTACATTTTATTCTGCTGCGCTAAAATTCGCCGTAAAATGGAAACGTTACTTAGCTCACTTCTAGCAACTTCGCTTGTTTCTTACAATGCGGCTCACATTCACCACATCACTAGATGCAATAATAAGAAACAAGCGACGTTGTATGGCTCGTCACACACCTAGCAACGCTGTTTTCCGAAATCAACGCGCGCAACAAAAAATTAACGTTGCGTTGTGTTATAAGCCTCTACTACTTACCGCGTGATAAGTGGTAGTAGCTTACGACATGATGATGTTCTTCGTTTTGACGCGAATTTTTCATTGCGCGCGTTGATTTTGGAAAACGTAGCGCAGCAGAATAGAACATAGCGTCGCCAAGCGTGTGACGAGTCTTAGTAACAAGCGATATTTGTAAGAAGCATGCTAGGCGATGTTCTCGTTTTAGTGCGAGTTCTTCCGCTGCGCGCGTCGACTTTGGAAAACATAGCGCAGTAGAATAAAACGTAGCGCAGCTCGGAATGTGACAGGCCTTACATCAGACGCATGTGTAATGTTTTGCCTATCCTAATCAGTGCAGAAGCAAAGATACACGGATCTGAAATTTTACCCCTAATAATCTGAGGTCATTTTTTTAAATTTTCAACTTTTCATCCAAAAATGCTAGAGACTTCTGGTTTGCGCTAAGTCATAACGTATGTAGTGTAGTATTTCCAGCGAAAAAAAAAATTAAAGTAAAGGTTGAGTGGGTTCGTGAGATATCTTGAATTTGCAAAAAAAAATTGCACTACAGTAATCGCACGACAGGCCTTTAGTAAGTTTTCTTTTTTTGGTATGCTGAGCGTCGTCGTAGTCGTCGTCGTCATCATCATTCTTCTCATCCTCATAATCTTCCGACGATGACAATGTTGACTCAGTCTGACCACTTCCAGTCCCACTCTGCTCGACGACGCCGGTGGCTGCGGACAACGACCCCTGGCATTCATCCGGCCTGCTTTCGTCGTAAATTTCATTAATTTTTTTTCTCCCACCACTTTTAATAAGGCATGATGAACTAAATTTCGATCTGGTTGTAATTTGACCGGCGGAATTTTGGAAATATTTTTTTCATTCAAGAACTGGACAATTCTCACAGATGATTTTTCGTTATTTTTTTTCGGTAATATTCCGCAACATATGGGCGAACATTTTCGTACTTTTCCACTCGATCAATGTGGACGTCCCATTTCGGATCAACCTTTCTTCCGAACATAAAAACCTGAATCTCACTATTCGACGACGGCAATAGCTTTAGAATCGTGACCGGAGCCACTCTAAATTGAAAAATCTTTCTTGAAGTAATAAGAGACCCTCCACCAGTTGACATGATTATATTTTCTTCAAGTTGTTCGGAAATTTTGTGAGAAAAATTTCATGTTACAATTTTTTTGCTTAAAAAATTTTTATAAAAAATTTAATTTCATTCAAACGCTTTTTTTCTTCTGAAATATCGAACTAAATCAAAGAAAGTACAAAAAATTGACTAAATTTCTCAATAAGAGTAGGTTCTTTGCAAAAAAAACTTTTCAAGGGAAATATTATTCTGAAAAATATTTCAAAATTAAATGATGATTTTTTTTTTTCCAAAATTTCCAAATATCTGAAAGAAAATATAATTATTTTTTTTTTATCATTTTGTTATTGTTCTGTCTGAATTTCCCACGACCAGTAAACGTTGTGTTATTTGCTTCTTCACTTCTCGCTCCAGTTAGGGAAATTCTTCCCTTTTAAGCTGCTTGTTTTGTTGGTAAAAAAAACGTACCCAAGAGAATATTCTGCAAAAAGGGATGCAATACTTCATCGATCGCAGGCCTTTATGCTACCACCTTTCTTTACTTAGTTTCATTAATACGGCGGTAATTTCGTTGCATTAGAAATTCATCAAACGCATCATTCGTCAAAATGGAATAACTATCTGTACCTGTACTTGTTCCTCCTTCATTTCCCTGAATGTGTAGCAAACATACGTCATTTTTCTCTCTCTTTCTAGTCACTAGAGAATTTACTTATTCATACGTACCCAACGTACTACCTACAACCTACATATATGTATATTGTATACATGGTACTTCTCTCTCTCTCTCTCTCTCTCTCTCTCTCTCTCTCTCTCTCTCTCTCTCTCTCT
>FIZR01012150.1:0-17541 GCA_900060175.1 Ferrisia virgata
TATTCTCAAAATTATAAAAGTCAAAGATCGGGAAATAGCGCATTTGCTGCTGTTCCATTTCAATGGCGAGCTCGAAGGTGATTCTACCTACCTATACTCGACATTATGTAGGTATGTGCTACGCACTTTATCTACGAGTTTCGAGATAGGCGGCAGAATCACCCGGTACACCATAGAACAAATTTTGCAGGAAAAATATTTTCCTACAAGATCCGCTTATTATATTGGCCTCTGGATGGGAATTTTGAAATTGTTCCTTTGATAAAATTTCAGACGCTAGTATTTTTCGTCGGCCACAGAAAATGGAGAGAGGGGATGTCAGAAATAGTGACTGATATGACCTCATTATTTAGGCCAATGTCACCAAAGGCAAGGTAATATCCCACATTTCTTAGCCAATATGACCGATGAAGTCAGGCAAAAATACAACACGATTGCTCGGGTACTGCAAGCGAGTAAGTACACGAACGATATAAAACTCGAAGCAATGCATAGTTGATGAATCTAAGAGAAAACTTCGAGATTGGAAAATAACACTTCTGCTCAAAAGTGAAACCATTGCCAATCACACGACATACTTGGGATTGGTTTTTGCGGATATGTGTAACATTATGTAGGAGTCCTTTGCAAGGACACGCCGAATACCTACGTAAAATAAGGAAACTATAACCAAACAAGTATACCAAAGAAACCAACAACAACAACAACAACAACAACAACACATATGTTCAGATATACATACACATCTTACCTACCTGGTACATACAGGTAAGTAAGCATATAGAAAAGCACCGCACCGCAGCTATTTCGTTATCGAGTAATCTCGCCCAACTTTATAAATTATTTCAACGTACGAGAAGAAGAAGAAGAAGAAGAAGCCAAAGAGAAGCACGATGAGCATAAAGGTGGAAAACATATAGTAAGAAAGTACGATAGAGCGTATAGCAAAAAGTTATCGTACCCACTACATATATAAGGTAAATAGTAGGTACTCTGTAGTGTAACCTAGCAACGGACGAGGCGAGGTGAGCAGAGCGTGCGAGAGGAAAAGCCTTATAAAAGCACGCATTGTATCGGGTCGCATCTTTGCTGCCAATGTGTGCTGTACGTTTGGCCAATTGGTCGCCCTCTCCTCCCATACCAATACCTCGCCGTGTACATTCCACGTCGTTATTAAAGTTGGAGAAAATTTCATATCTTTGAAAAAGGAAAACTTACACACAGACGGCAGATGGCACCGCAACGTATCCAGACGAACGAACCGGCATGGCATGTTAATTGAAGGTAATCTATTTTCACAAAGGTGGGAAATTGAATTCTCATATGAACACGTATGCGATCGTTTCGCAAAGAAAATTTCAATACTTGTTCGATGTGGTTTCTGTAGCTGGGATTGGTTTGTAACAATGAGCGAAATTCCATACATGACGTAGAGCGTAGATAGGTAGGTAGGTAGGTAGGTAGGTAGGCATGTACGCAGCAACCTTACCTATTTTATTGGTTCTTTTTCTTTTCCTGCTCAACAGAAGAAAACAGGTGGGCAGAGAGATGAGAAAAAAGAATTCTTCGACATGGTTAAATTTTTTTACTCCATTCTCTTGGGAGACTGGGCGCAAAAAAGTAATTTCCGACATAGCTCTGTAGGTACAACAAAACCGCGAAAACTTCTCTCAATCTTTCTTTTTTCTTTTACTCTATTCTACGTTACTACCTCCTCCTTATATTTTACACCGCTTACTGATTTTTACTCTCATATTGTATCCAATGTATATCGAAATACTTGTACCGCCATGTGCGTAATTTTCCACGGGGAGCGTACACACTATCGATATTTCACCCGTACTCTGTTTTTATTGTTGCTCGACAAGTGGAAAGCTTTGATAGGGCTAGGGGAATGGTGGGAGAGAGGACATCGTCGTATCGTTCTCGTCTAATGTACTTTCAACGGAGCCGTAAAATATTTTGCTATTGCGCAAAAATACACCTTCGAGATGGTATCGAGAATAAAGCAATTATCGAACATCGTTTCCCATCGCTGAGCCATTATTATGTAAAGATACCATTCATTGTTATTCTCATCTCTTTCTTGTTTTTTTTTCTTTTTTTTTTAAAATGATTTTCTACGTCATGTTGTCAACGAAAAAATCAGACTATTACAGACCTTCTCGAATATCGATCTACAGCAGATGATAGAGGGGGGAGGGAGGGTAGTGAAGTATCTACTAAATCCATTTCGTCTGATTTACAACAATGAAAATAGCTACGGTGGATGAGGAGCAAGGAGGAAGCAGAGAGTACTAACGAGATGCGTTTTAGGTTCCTATAACACCATTTTTGGAGAATGAGGGAGGGGGATATCAACAAAATCCCTTTTGGCATTTTGGAATGCCGTTAGGACCATTTTTGGTCACGTCAGATATTTATTTGTCCCCTTGGAATTTAAAAATTATTTGCTTAGCTTGGTACGAACCAAAATCGATCAAATTTGAGGAATAGACTTCGATTATCGGCCCATTTGATATTCTGGATTGGGGATGAGTTCGGTCAAAATTTAGTTATGTCCTAATTGGGGTAAGGAAGAGCTAAGGGACTAAAATCGCCAATCTAAAGGCAGTTCAGCGTTGTAAAACATATCCAAATACTTAGAACTCTTTGCACGCGAAGAGTAAACATTGAAAGAATAAAAGTTTTTATGCTTTAAAGGTAAGTGGTACAATTTTTCAATCTTAAAATCAATCCAGAGTCAAAGCCAATTGTTGGTGGGTCAACGGATAACAACATTTCAACTCAAAATCATAAAATCGATTCAAGATCAAGGTCTACTATTTTGACGAGTCAACGTCAAACATCTCTGATTTTCCTCAACATTTCAACTTTAGATCATAAAATAAGTCCACTCATGTCAGATATCTAATTTTTCTCAACATTTCAACTTGAAATCATAAAATTAATCCTGCATAAAGTAAGTCCACTGATGTCATTCTAGGTTATAAAAATCTGTCCACTGATGTCAGTTCAATGATGAAGTCACACTGTTGACAGGCCGCTAATAACATCTCTAATTTTCCCCAACATTTCAACTCAAAATCATAAAATCAATCCTTCATAAAATAAGTCCACTGATGTCATTCCAGGCATAAATATCTATCCACTGATGTCAGTGCAATAATAACGTCGCACTGTTGATGGTCCCATGTCACATCTCTAATTTTTCTCAGCATTTCAACTAAAATCATGAAATAAGTCCACAAATGTCTTTCCAGCCATAAAAATCTGTCCACTAATGTCAGTCCAAAGATGACGTCACACTGTTGATATGCCACTAAAAACAAACTCTAATTTTTCTCAACATTTCAACTCAAAATCATAAAATCAATCCTTCATAAAATAAGTCTGCTGATGTCAGTGCAATAATTATGTCACACTGTTGATGATCCACTAATAAAATACTTAAAATCATAAAGAAATCGATCCTTTTTAAAATAAGTCCACTGATGTCGCATCTCTAATTTTTCTCATAATTTCAACTCAAAATCATAAATTCAATCCTTCATAAAATAAGTCCACTGATGTCACATCTCTAATTTTTCTCATTATTTCAACTCAAAATCGTAAAATCAATCCTTTGTAAAAATAAGTCCATTGATGTCAGTCCATTGATTACGTCACATTGTTGATGTTCCACTGATGAAATCTCTAATTTTCCTCAACATTTCAACTTAAAATCATAAAAAAATCAATTCTTCATAAAATAAGTCCGCCGATGTCACATCTCTAATTTTTCTAATAATTTCAACTCAAAATCGTAAAATCAATCCTTCGTAAAAATAAGTCCATTGATGTCAGTCCATTGATTACGTCACATTGTTGATGTTCCACTGATGAAATCTCTAATTTTCCTCAACATTTCAACTTAAAATCATAAAAAAATCAATTCTTCATAAAATAAGTCCGCCGATGTCACATCTCTAATTTTTCTCAACATTTCAACTCAAAATCATAAAATAAGTCCACCGATGTCATTCCAGGTCATAAAAATCTGTCCATTGATGTCAGTCAAATGATGACGGTCGACTGTTGACAATTTTTACAGGATGCGCTATTACACATCTTTCAATGTCAAAATTGAAAAATTGAAAGATTGAAAAAATTAAAAACAATTAAAAAGCATTAAAAAATAAAAAAAAACGTATTTGAGAAAATTGAAAAATTAAAAAAAAAATTAAAATAGATGTCTTAGTGATGGGGAGAGGGGTCATTTTATGAAAATTTGACGTCTTTAAAGTCACCTTTTTCATTTTTAATTTGAAATTTTTTATCATAAAATCAAAAAATTAAAAAATGGAAAAAAGTTTTAAAAATAATAAAAAAATCAAAATGCAAAAAAAATTTGAATAAAAAGTAAAAAATGGATAAAAAATGATAAAAAATTAAACCCCATTAAAAATGTAAAAGAATTAGTGAAAAAATTTGAAAAAAAATAGAAAACTGAATAAAAATAAAAAATGTCTTAAGGCTGGGGGTGATTTTCTGAAAACGTGACTTTTCTGATGTTACATTTTAGATTTCGAGTTTTTGGTCAAAAACTCGAAAAATTGAAAAGGAAAAAAGTTAAAATTTAAATTATAAAAAAATTAAAAAAACACAAAAGAATTAAAAAATGACAAAAAATTAAAAAATTAAAATTGAAAAAATGAGTGATTTTTGCTCTTAATGTTAAAATTTATGCAAGTCATACGTTTTTAAATTTAGATCTAAAGTAAACTCTTGATGATAAATAATGGTATAATTTTTATATTGCTAGGAAAATGGTATAATCAAGCATCTAAATGTAATTGAGAGAGGAGTAAATTTTTTAGGTTTGAAGCTTTTGATACAAAACTCGCAATGAAAGATGATTATCAAGAATTTTGCATTTTATGTTAAAATATTGACATAATATTGGCTTGGATACGTATGTTACATATTCATGATCTAAAATTTTCCCCTAAAAGGTAAAAGCGTCTATTTTTTTTTTTTTGAATTTGTCCCACACCCCCCGTCCTATTTAGCTAGAAAGTAAGCATTTTGTATGTAAATTTACTAGTTGTCGTAAATGTAGCTTTTCAGAATTTCAGATATTCATTTCAATATCTATACCTTTACCCCTACCACTGTTGAAAAAAAAAAAACATCTCAATACGGATGTTGTTTTTATTTCACGAATAGACAGTTCCTTTATCTTCTTTACTTTATAAAAATCAGGATCAAAAAGCAACGCATTGCTATGCTTTTTTTTTGTTCTTTTTTTTCATACACCCTAATGCACCTGGGTAAGTTTACGGTTTAGGTGCAGCAATGAGTTGAATCAGTAATTTGACATTACATCGCAGCGATACCAATACCAATCGAATTTTAATTAAGCAAAATACCAGCTACCTGTGTACGAATACTATAATTTATCTGTAAATAAATTTATTCGACGAGTTGACCTTCTGCCAGGCGATCCTTTTTTCCCCTCAAGTCCGTGTACGAAATGAAAATAAACCGAAGATGGAATGTTTTTAAATCGCATTGTTCTGGCTTTAATTAAGAACATAAACAAACGAAATCAGCCTTGTTTTACTTTCGGATTAACTTTTTTTAATCTTTTGTTGAATGAAAGTATTTTATATTTCACGAGTACGAGTATAGCAGCGTACATATACGACTATATTTTGTTACAAGGCAGCACGTCTAACATTGTAAGTGCTGATTTTACTAGAGTCGAATTTACACGTGGACAAATTTTCATTCAAGGATGCCGCCGCACTGTACACATACGTCAGTCAGTTTTATCCAAAAGTAAAACAAGTAGATACACGAGTTCTTTGAGGCATTTGAGAAAGTAATTCTCGAGTGTGTTTCTTCGCCATTTGTCAACTCTTGAACTTGGCTTCTTTTCTTATTCTTTTTTTTTTTTCGCCGACACTGCTCTAGGTAAATATAAATACCTACCTTAAAATTTTACCCCCGTGTTTCGACATCAACACGCAAATACCTCGTTGACAAATTAAAATATGCCAAGACTCATCGTCATCGTGTGTCGGTATTCCATGGATATATTAAGTATAAAAGTATGCTCGAAAGTATTATATTCTTATGCTACGTGTATATTGCTCTCAGGTAGCTATACCACTTGGCTTGTACAATTAAGTAAGCTTTCTCGCCACCATCGTCATCGCGTCAAAGATTTGAAACACGAACTTTTTAGACTTCTCGTTATATTTCGCTTTATCACGTATAATCACGCCATTAATTTAATACCTATGGAACATCAAAAGACGCACGACCAAATGTATGCGGTTGTAATCATGTTTCAACGTATTTATATACATCTGACACGGCACTCGGTAATAAAAAATACACCGAAAATCAATTCGATTGATAAAACGTGTAAGTTTCTGAATTTACCACATATCTGCATATGTATAGGTACTATAAATAAGGGGAAATATAACACATGTTTTCGTAGGTATTACGTTTTGCAAAAATATCGAATTTTTAGCATAATATGTATCTATCTACGAATATATTTTATCATTAGCTACGAAATAAGGTAACGTAAACTCGCTCGTACACAGGTTTCTTTTTTGATGCTGTTGTAATTTTTTTATAGGGAAAATTTCCTTCTCCTTTTCACTTTTCAGTGATATAACTTTATTGTACGGAACTGAAGGTACATAGTCTACTTATATATATATGTATATATAATACGTAGGTACAGTTGACAATTGAAACATAAATAAAATAAAAAAAAAGACTAAACGACCTGAAAAAAAAAAAACTTTTCTCCCCAGCAAAAGGTATATTTTTTCAAGGTCTGCTGCATCCGTTTGGCAAAGTTTTTTTTTTCCTCTCCAAAGTAAAACAACCAAAGTAATAAACATGTTCAACTTTGAAAGATGTGTTTTACATGAAAACTAATTTTGTTTTACTTACGGTAATCTACAAACATGTACGTATGATAACAAAATGGATGGAAAAAAAAGTTGAAATTTTTTTTCTATTCTGAAAGTCATTTTTTATACGACCTATAGCTATTGGGAATTGTGGGGTTTTTGATGTAGTGGTTTTGATCGAGGCAGTGTTACCAGTCGTCGTAATTTTTGCATGGAATTTCTCAACTGATTCCGAAAAATGGAATTTTATTTTTAAAGGTGTTACGTTTTTCACAATTATCCGTGATTTTGAACGTTTTTTTTTTAAGTATGTATTGTTTTTTTTTTCACGCATTTTTCAACATTATTTCGTGATTTTTGATTAATTTTCAGCTATTTTTACCGATTTTTTTTTCTTAAAATTTTAAAATGATTTTTAACGATTTTTAGTCAATTTTTACCTTTGACATGGATATGTCCCAGGGCTGGGGGTCAGTATCTGAAAACGTGACGTTTTTGTTGATGCGTTTTTGATTTTTGATTTGAAGTTTGTGGTCAAAAACTTGGGCTGAAAGATGAGTATGAATGACTTTTGGACTTCATGTTAAAATGTAGGCGTGGATATGGCTGGGGTCAGTTTCTGAAAATGTGACGTTTTTGATTTATGATTGGAAGTTTTTGATCAATAACTCGCCATGAAAGATGCAGATGATTTTCAGACTTTATGTCAAAATGTTGACATGGATATGTCTAATTCAAAAGATTGAAAATTGAAAAAAGTCGAAATGAAAATAATAAAAAATCAAGCAAGGAAAAAAAATTAAATAAAAAGAATGGAAAGACAGAAAATAAAAAAAAATGGAAAAATGGGAAAAAAATTGAAAAATAAAATAATACTAAAAAAAATAAATAATAAAAAAATAAAAAAATTGGAAATTTAAAAATTAAAAAAAAAGAAATTGAAAAAAATTAAAAGATGCTTAGTAAATATTTTACGTTTTGATCTGACATTTTTGATTTTTGAGTTGAAGTTTTTGATCAAAAACTCGTGGTGATAGGTGATTGTGTATAATTTGATTTTGCTACGGAATAATAAAATCAAATATTGAAATGGAGTGAAGAAAAGAGTAAACGTTTTTGATTTGAAGTTTTTGATCAAGTTGACCAGAAAGTCGCAATGAAAGATGATTATGAAGGATTTTTACACTTGATGTTGAGATGTTGACATGGCTATGTTACATATCCATGATCTAGAAGTTTTTCCTGAAAGGGTTAAATGCCTAATTTTTTTTCAAACATTTTGCTCATGACTTATGAACAATTTTTAGCACTATTAACCCCTCGTAATCAAATTTTTACCCAATTATTAAAGATTTTCAATGATTTTTTTCATATTTTAGGTCAATTTTCTATTGACTTTTTAGCATTTTTTCGTCGTTTCTAATAGATCTTTTGCATTTATTTACCATTTATCACATTTTTACAAAATTTTCGACAATTTTCAACGTTTTTTTCCATAATTTAGGTAAATTTTTACCTATTTTATGCATTTTTTGCAGTTTTTTTTTCAAATTTGTATTGGAAAATATAATGGGTGAGAGGAAAAGGTCATGAAGATTATTCGCGGTCATCAAACGGTAGGTGGTGGGGGGGGGGGCTGAATTCTACTTTTTTTGAAAATTTGCAAGGCGAGGTCACCATATTTGCGTTAATTTTGAAAAATTGTCAAAAATAAAAAAAACTAAAAATTTATATTTTTAGCATTATATCTTTTTTCATTCGTTTTTAGAAAATATAATTTTTGCTTTTTTCGCATTTTTTTTTGGAAAACTGTGGAGAAACTTTTCTTTGGAGGCATGTCCTCCTAAAATTGGTGTAGGTCAATCATTTTTTATCTTCCGTGAATGATTTTGGGGGGGGGCGTAAAAAATTCTTTTTTTTAAGAATTTTGTTTGCCACATTACAAATATTTTTCTCAGCAAATTCATAGCGAAATAGGCCAAGTTGTTCATTTAAGTTTGGTTCTCAATGCCTGTACCTTCTTCTGGAGCTCTCACTAGGTATCTCCAATACACAAAAGTACAGTATGAATGATTCAAAAAAAAAAGAAAGAAAAAAAAGGAATGACAACATGCTTTCGAGCGTCTAAAATAAATTAAATATGATCCATCGGATTATTTTTTTTACAAATGCATTTTTAGCCTGAGTTTCTTTTTTAATATTGTCAATGGAAACCGGAATATTAGAGTCCATCGATCTACGGGAGGGAGGGGGAGGGTATCAATATAATCCGCGTTGGAAATTGATCAAATTTGAAGAATAGTCTTCGATTGTCGTGCCATTTAATATTCTGGAGTACAAATGACCTCGGTTCAGAATTCAGATGTGCCTAAATTTCGGGAGAGAGGATGCTGAGGGGAAAAATTGCAAAAATTGTTGCTTTTTAAGTCAATCGATGAAAAATTCAAAGTTGCATAACATATCCAAAAATCAGCCTCCTAGATTAATTAGGAAAGGAGGTATTGGGGATTTTGTCTGTTTTGACCTTGAAAAAGGCCTGTTCCTCCCTTATCGTCCCATCGAATTGAGCTAGGATGTTGAAATTTTATATCTAGACTTAGTAGGGATCGTAGATGTGCCTTTTGGCAGTTTCAAGTTTTCAGATTTATTGCGTCTCCCGACAACCTAGAAATATGGTTTTTTGGCCGGGTTTTCTTATTTTTTGAATTTGTTGCTCGCATAACTCCTCCCCAAATTGGTCTAGGAAGTTGAAATTCGGTATGTAGATTTAGTATAGGTACCAGATGTACCTTTAGTTGGTGTAGACTTTTTAGGCTCCCCTCCACTAAAAATCTCCAACGCTTATTAATTATCATATATTACAAAAATCAGTTTGAAAAAACCATCGTTTTACGTAATTTTTTTTGTTTCTAAAATTTAACCAATTTATTTTGAAAAATGTGAAAAATTATCATATTTGAATGTTCCTAAAAAGGGGCTTGTTGCCTTACATACATTTTAGGAGGGCATTTTTCGGAAGAAAATTTCCGTCTTAGTTTTTTAGAAAATGATGTTTTTTAAAACCCTCTGAAAAAAAGGTGCAACAGTGAAAAATTTTTCAACAATGATAATTTTCGGTATAAATATTTTTAATAATTTCATTTTTAAAAAGCCCATCAAAAGAAAAAAAAAATTCAATTTTTTGAAAATATTTAAAAATTAACAATTTTGAGTCAGTTTTGCAAGTTTAAAAAATTAGGCTAAAAATCTCGCCTTAATGAATGGATGCTTTTTGGTTTGTAAAAAAGTCCAGTATGTCGTATTAAATATTTTGTCCTATCTCATCCTGATAAAAAACGATTTGCACCACAAAACTGAGCTACACTGTTCGAATCTTAAATTAGGCGCTGAAAAATAAACAGTCCCCATATGTAGAGGGAACTTTCAGCATTTAGTCATATCTTGTAACTTTACGTAGTATTATTACAACGACATTGTTTTGTTTACATCGGATTTAAAGAAACAAAAAAAAAAAAAGAAAAGAAAAAACCAACGATTTGTAAGAATGCTCATCAATTTTCACCACAATTTTTCAGCTTCATGGTAAGCTTTGCTTTTATATACAGTGGCGTACTACTATTTTGATATGATTGAGAATGATTTGAAGCGGAACGTGAACGTTTAACTTGTCTCAGTACATAAAAGATAAAAATTCGGTGAAGAAGTACGACGACGAAGGGCTAAAAACAGCAGACAGCAGGGTTAATTCAAAATCTACGACCGATTGGAATTCGTTCTCGGAGAGAAATCAATTTCACGATGTCAAAAAAAACGTTATTGTTTTTAACTCTGGAGGATTGTAACGATAAATATAAAAAGTTGTTTTTTTTTGTTTTTTGTTTTTTGTTTTGTTTTGCTTTCCTATCGAAGGGACGCTAGCGTGTGATAAAATTGTTATTGTTCTTGTGCCCGCGAGAATTATGAAGGTATTTTCAATGAACAAGTACTTACCTGTACCTGCACACAAGGAGGGTCACCTGTTATTTCGATTTACCGCGTATACATATATATTATTATTGGCCTAACAAGTGAAATGGTAAAAGAAAGCACTTAAAGGTGAGATCTTTCTTCCTGTAGAATTTATAAGAGGAAAAAAAACGCGCAAGTGTAAGAATCGCCACGTTGTGTCGCGTCAAAGCTGTATGAAAAAAGAGGCGAAAAAAATAGTAGGCTGTGAGAAAAGTGTGTTTAAAAATTAAACGAACTTCGTTGAAGAACTTAATTGAAAATTACGTTGCAAATGTTTACACAAAACAACGAAAACGACGATACTTGACGGCAAGTCGGCGAGTTAGAAGAAAAATGCTACCAACAAGGGGCAAAGATTACTTTTCTACTCGGTCTAAGATGGATTAAAACCTTAACAACTGGTGGCATCGAATATCGTGGGATTATCTCATCATTAAATGTAGTGGTGTAAAAAATATGCGATGGATTTATCTTTATGAATAGAAAATTGATAAATCATCCAATTTACTTCGTTCTGTGCGACGTATAATTTATAATTTAGATTCGAAAAGAGTGAAATCTATATAAAAATAAATTCTTTTGACGGATTCTTCTTAAATGGAGACGTACAGACCGTCATATACCTTTACAGGATTAATGATAAAGTGTTCTCTTTGCTTACGTATAACGTTATCGGTGTTTTTATTCAAAAACTCGTTTTCTTTTTCATTTTCACTTAATTTTTAGACAAATTGGCTTTTATAACGATTTTTTGTTTCTGTCTCTTTCAAAGTAGTATTAGTTTCATTAAAATAGCGTTTTGAAAGGCGTTCAATTTATTTCTTCAGTAAAAATTGTTTTTATTTTTATGATTTTTTTTTTTTTTAATATCAAAGTGGGAATATTTATATCTGTTTTAAAAAATACGAATAAGTCGTCCTAGTAATTTACGAGTAGGTATTTATTATTATTAAGTATTCTTTTAAAGATTTTAAATCATATTTTTAAATAGTCGTTGAGTACAGTGTAGGTAGATATTGAAAATTTATCATCTATTTGGTTGGTTTTTAGCATCGTTTCCCCTTTTAAATTATAAATTGAGTCTCTAGACCCAATCGCAATTAAAATTTCTGACGTAAACAATACGCGACTGTCTTAGCGTGTAACCAAGCCTTTAATGTTTCTATTTTCTCTTTTCTGTATTTGAATTTAAAGCGTTACTATTTCAGAATTTGAAAAAATTTTAATATTGAATTTAAATCTTATTCAATTATATTGTGGAATTTTCATCGCAATTTAAATTGAACAAAAACTGAATTTAGGTTTTCAATCTCTTGTGCTTTTGATTTCGTACAATTTATGTGTGCATTCGAACAAAATTCTCTTCTGTATGTCATTGAAAGAAAAAGTAAAATTTATAAGGTAAATTGAATAAACGAGTTCTGAAAAAATTTCCAAGAAATAGGGAGGAAAAGTACGTAAATGAAATTCAGCCTGAAATTGACCAGAAGAATTTGTGAAAATATAATTTATAGTTTAAAAGAGTATTTTCACTATCCTTGGGCAAAATTTGTCTAATGTTGGAAATTGGTTGAAAAGTAGATAGGTAAATAGTAAAGTGTATTGAATTTTGTTTTTCTAAAAATGTGCGGATGGAAGAAAAAATAATTGCGAAATGACCTCAAAATGATGTAAAAATTTTAGCTCTTCAATTTCTCTAACTTATTGCAAAATCTACTCAAATTTCAAATATTTTCACAAAACCAGAAAAAAATTTGTCTTTTTTTATCAAAAATGGAATTAATTTTTACCATTACCTGTTTTTTTATGGGTCTTGACAAAAATTACATTTTTGACTTTTTTCACGATTTTGTAAGCGCAATACTTCAGAGTTATCTCCGATAGATAGTTTTTCATGCTTTGTTTTTTCAAGAATTTTTTTGGTATCGTTAAAAATTTCTTCAAATAAATTAATTCTTATTGAAAGGGGCTGAGTACACTTATTTTTGTCCATTCAACGTCGGTATGTTCATCACTTGTATGTCTTCTAAATTTCTTATGAGGGTCCTAAACAGTTAGAAATGTCCCTTTAGTGTAATTTCTTTTAAAAAAGCATTTTTAAAATTTTCAAGTAGTTTATTTTAGATGTAAAAAAATGATAATTTTTGGTTGCACCTGGAAAGAAAGCTGTGAAGAGTAAAATTTGAACATGACATTCAGTCATTTAAAATTGATGTCCTACATCCATTTCACAATGATTATTCCCCCTTCCCCCCAAATTAAAACACGCAAAATTAATTGAGAAATTTTTCACCAAAATTACAGTGATTGGCAACACTGATGCGATGTGTATCAATGTTTCAACTTGAAATCATAAAAAAACCGTTACTTTTTTCTTCACTTCTTCTTGACATTTAATTTTATTATTGCGTAGCAAAATAAAAACTAAGCAAACATTTTTCTTCACGAGTTTTTGACCAAAAACGATGAATAAAAAATCTGAAGCAGTGTACCAAACTTAGGGAATTTTAACGCTGACTTCCCATTTTTAGCACTCAAATGTTACATTTTAAAAAATAAAATTGGATTCTATGGAATTATTTTGGAATGTTAAATTGTTGGCCTGGATGTCTAATTAGGAAAATTGAAAAATAGAGAAAAATTAATAATAAAAAAATTGAGGATTAGAAAAATTAAAAATTTTAAAAATGAACATTAAAAAAATTGAAAAATAAAAAAAAATAAAAAAATAATACTCTTTGCACGCAAAGAGCAAAAATCGAAAGAATTTAAGTTTTGATACTTTTTACGCTGTTGGTACAAAGATTCTTATATTCACTGTTTCTCAACAAAACAATTTTTGCCATAGTCATTACTTCCTCAACATTTCAACTTGAAGTCATAAAATCAACTAGGGTCAAAGTCTACTGTTGACAGGTAAACTAATGCTGGCTTAACTGTGGAATGCGCTAATCAACATCGATCATTTTCCTCAACATCTAAACTTGAAATAATAAAATCGATCAGGATCAAAGTCCACTAATTTTCCTCAACATTCCAACTTATAATCATAAAATCAATCAGGGTAATGATCAAGCAATTTTTCTCAACATTTCAGCTTGAAATCTTGGAATAAATTCAGGGTTCAGATCAACTGTTGATGAGACAACTGATGACGACGTTTCAATTCAAAATCATAAAATTAACCCGAGGTCTAGGTCAACTGTTGACGGGTCAACTTTCTTTAATTTTTCTTAACATTTCAACTTGAAGTCATAAAATCGATCCAGAGTCAAGGTCAACTGTTTATGGGTCAACTTTGAAAATTTTTAATTTTTCTCAACATTTCAACTTATAGTCATAAAATCAACCAGGGTGAGGTCATCTAATTTACCTCGACATTTCAGCTTGAAATCTTAGAATTCAATTTAGGGTCAAGGTCAACTGTTGATCGGACAACTGATGACATTTCAACTTAAAATCATAAAATCAAGCCGAGGTCAAGGTCCACTGTTGACGGGTCAACTTCACACATTTCCAATTTTCCTCAACATTTCAACTAAAATTCATAAAATCAATCCTTCATAAAATGAGTTCACTGATGTCATTCCAGGCCATCGAAATCCGGCAACAAAGACGTCACACTGTTGACAGTCCAGTAATGTCATCCCATGATGATGGTTAACTGTTGACGGTCAATTGTGGGCGATTTTTCCAGAATATGATATTAAACATCTTTTGATGTTAAAATTGAAAAATTTGAAAGATTGAAAAAATTAAAAACAATTAAAAAACATTAAAAAATGAAAAAATTAGAAAATCGAAAAAAAATTAAATAGATGTTTTAGTCCGGGGGGAGGGGTCATTTTATGAAAATTTGACGTTGTTAGAGTTACCTTTTTTATTTTTTATTTAAAATTTTTGATCATAAACTCAAAAAATTAAAAAATGGAAACAATCTTAAAAAGTAAAAAAAATTAGAATGCAAAATAATTAAAAAAACAAAAAGTAAAAAATAATTAAAAAATTAAAAAAATGATACAAAATTGAAAATTATTAGAAATTTTTTAAAAATTAATAAAAAAATAAAAAAAATTGAAAATAGAAAAAAAATAAATAAATGATGTCAAGTCCTAGGCCTGGGAGTCATTTTCTGAAAATGTGACTTTTCTGATGTCACATTTTTGATTTAATGTTTTTTTATCAAAAACTCAAAAAATTAAAAAAGAAAAAAGTTAAAATAAAAATTATAAAAAAATCAAAAAATAAATAAAATTTAAGGAATTAAATTAATTTACAAATAAAAAAAACTTTTTGATTTGAGTATTTGATCAAAAACTTGCGATAAAAGATAATTAATTTGAGTTCATTTCGCAGCCCTTCTCCGCTCCCCTTCTTTCACTCATTGCCACATCTTTAAAAAAAAATTGGCCTTCTCTATAGTAAGAAAATTTTCGATTCAATTTAAAGGTTTGAAACTGATTGATATAAATTCTAAAAACTACTCAAAGTATCTCCACAACTTGAAACGGTGATGAAACGTTGCGAAGGAAAATAAAGGATGAATTAAAATGTTTTAGATCTAAATTTTCTCTTCATGATAGAAAAAAGTAAGGACTAAGAATTCGGTTGCCTAATTTCCATTACATTTTTCGTAATAAATAAAGAGGTGAAGACGTAACCGTCTATCTTAATTATTCGTTTCCTATATTGTTATTGCAAAAAATAAATATTGCACGACGCAACAACAATTCGTTAATCTACTCACAAGAACCTATACATGTCCCATATACCTAATATCCACGAAAAACGAAATCCATCTCCGAGAACTCTTCATTTTACTGTCTGAAAATCCGCACCATAATATTTTCGAACAAGTATACCTATGGTTGAAAAAAGTACCATTTTGTGTGAGTTGCCATCACACATTTGAGCTCAGCTCGGCTCGGTATAGGGGTAAAATGATATCCATCATTTTGAAAAAGACCACCGTCGAATTCCCACTTTGCAAAACTTTAAAACAACAATATTTTCTCGCGAACAATGCCAACATTCGCGTTTAAATATTAAATACAATTTGTTGATTCTTATACGTAGATGTACATATACGATATACATTCACAATACACATGTATTATCATACTCGTATATACGTTTACGTATAGCGCGTAGGTAGGCTACGGTTCGCGTCAGATACCTACCAACATATTATCAAACGTTGATGTGAATTTCCCTTGTAAACTTTATTTTATCCTATCTGCTGGCGGAAAAGTTTCTCGTCTACATTTTAAAAGTGAACCAAAAAGTAAAAATCCGTCAGCTATATACTTATTACTTATCTTCGCTTTTGAATTTTCTCTTCTCGTACGAGATTAATAAAACACAAGTTTCAAGATCAACATTTATGATAGGTACATCACAATGGGGAACGTTATAGTTCTACACATCAGTTATATGGGGATGTACATAACTACTTGTTACCTGCTATCTGTTTATTATTAAATTTTATAAATTTAATCGTATGTAGGTGGTACATCTAGCTAGCTGTCAACTACGTAGTAGGTAGAGGTATGTACACATTGGTGACGTATTACCCTTTTTCGACTCGTACCAATGTGTAAACTCTTGTGAAATTATTTTAATATTATGTACGTAGGTCTAGGTATAGCTATTCTCGCTATTACCCTTAAGCCTCTTCTCACTCTTGATGAAAAACTAGCGAAAAATAAATTATAAGAATAAAAATTTACGATCAACTTAGGCGATACAATATGTGAGAAATTCGCTTTTTTTCTAAACGTATACACACACACATATATATATATAGTGTGCTTTACTATTCTGGTAGCTTTTCATAAACTTTATATATGCTACGCTGTTCGTCTTGTTTTTTTTTTATTTATTTTTTTTCCTACGTTGCGTTGTACACATAGAACCTACATTTTATAGAAGCAGGGCAGAGCTTTGCTGTGTATGCGAAAAAATGAACGGAAATTTCCATTATATTTTTTAATTTATAAAAATATAATAATAGTAATGGTACGTTGTAGTTTTATTAATTCTAAGTGCCATCAACATCGCATCACAACCTACGATGGGATTGTGACACTATTTTTGAATAGGATTTTGTTCAATTTCACCAATAAAAGTTTGCTTGAAATTCTTAGGCCTTTCGAGGTGAAAAATGGGGGTTGCCTAAAGAAATCAATTGCGATTATATTTTGTACAGTCGGTCATGTATAGAAATTTATTTGAAGTCATAAAGTTCACAAAAGACGACAACAAAGAGCTGGTACAAATCAAGATCGGGATGCAAGAAATTGAAAATGTAAACGAATTCAGGTATGTAGGGGTGCTGATGAACAATGACGGAAGATATCTCAAGGAAATAAAGATACGAATCGGCATGACGAAAAATGCGTTCAATAACCTCAGCCAGGTGCGTGGTAATCGAACAATGAATCTTGATCTCCGGAAAAGGATAACGCAATGCTAGGTTAGGTCCGTTATGAAGTATTCTTGTGAAACATGGACCATGAGTTCGGAGTGTGGGAAGAAAATATCTGCCTTCGAAATGTTGTGTGATCGCCCACTACTCGGGATCTCATGGAAGAACTATTTAAAAAAATGAAGT
>FIZR01012154.1:0-21874 GCA_900060175.1 Ferrisia virgata
TTTTTTTTTTCTTTTTTTTTTTTTTTTTTTTTTTTTTTTTTTTTTTTGTCTTCGAAACGATGCTTGTCGTAGTCGTCGACGTCGGCGTTTTTCTTCTTTCTCACCTTCACTCTCTCACTCTGTCTCTCTCAGTTTGATTAAATCTTTTATATTGCGCACGTTGTCGTCATCGTCGTCTTGTCTCTGCTACCCTATGTACACGTAACGTACCTACCTAACTACCTACCTAAGACTAGGACGACGTACCCATTTCGTATCGTACGTACGTCGTCATAGTGGATGGAACCGTATAAGAAATTTTATCGAATCCGATCACGTACCAAATACGACGTTGCTTTCCGTCCGACCATCCTTGCTCATGCTTCGACTGCGTCGCTATAGAGCTTTTTCTTTTTCTTTTTCATTTTTTTTTTTTTTTTTTTTTTTTTTTTTTTTTTTTTTTTTTGTAATAATGCAGCTTGCGCAATTCTTTACCATTTTGTGTACGCTTCCGCACAAAGACTACTGCGCGAAATGTGCAGAATTTTTTAATTATACGAGTTAACGAACGAAAATCTGCATCCTAGTACATTTAGTTGTTAAGTTCACTGTAATATTCATTCCACAGAAAAAAAAAAAAAAAAGTTAATTATAATTTACGAAACGTAAATCAGTAAGTATCTAACCACCTAGAATTAGTGCAAATTCACACACGTTCTTTGTATAAATATAGATATAGCATACCGTGGCCAAATGACCATTTCATTTCAGATTCGACTATCTTTCGATTACAGTGAGTACCTTGCCTACATAGTTGAACTTAACGAGCGCATCGTTAGCAAATTAAATTATCGTCTGGTCATCGGAGTAATACCCCTCTGTTAGGATAAATTTTCATCCAAAGCAAACTAATAAGACCATCATATTACACGTAACGAGCAAGATATCTTCATTGTTCATCGTGTGCCCTTCATGTATCTCTCTCTTTGTTAAATTTTTCTTCTAAATAAACCTATGTGCATTACAGTATGGTATATAAGTCTTTAAATATTCCTATGCCATCACAAAAAAAAAAAAAAAAAAAAAAAAAAAATACATGAAAACAGCCATTACCTCGAAGTTAAATATAACGCTGTAATAGAGTACATCACGTCCGGACAACAAGTATAGACGGACGTAAAATCGACATAATTTTCAATTCGAATCGCGTGTATGGGTTTAGCACACTCGCTCGAAACATTAAATAATAATCAATCGTCCATTTCTCTGGTTACAAGTGCGTATTTGGTATATACTAAAGTATTATACTGTCATAAAAACAAACACTTGTTCTTATGACATTTGTTACAAAACATCATCGCCTAACCATAACCGCACTCGATTGTTTTTCTATAAATATTACATCGAACTATATTTCGATGATTAGCCTGTCATTCGAGCCTAAAACACATGCACGAGCTATCATCTACAAAGGAATTTACTTATTCAATAGCTTAACGTTCCGTATACGTCATACGTGTATACTGTATACGTGCAATATACACATAATACGTATAAATTGACCTGGACAATATTAAAAAATGTTAACCTTTCGAGTATTTTCATCAGAAAATTTAATACATTATGTACGACAGGAGAACAGTAAATTGACGAAATAAAAAAGAAAAACAAAACTTTGTTCTGATTTTCTTGACATCGGGTTCGATACGTAAGACACTCGTGTTACAACCAAACCTACAAAAGACTTGAGTAATTTTATTCAAAACTGTAAGATCCAACTCTTCCCTCTGAATAATCTCAGATTCACTCAATCAATACATTAGAATCTAAGATAAAAAGAAGCGGGCTGATATTTTGGGCGAATAGTCGAAACTCCCGAAATGCGAAACCATAGCTATACGCTAAATTTCAACTTCCTAGCTCAATTTAGAGGCCAGATATGGCTGACACAAACTCGAACCTACCATGACTTAACTGCAACGAAACAAAATCAAACCAAACCAAAAAGGACCCATTCTAGGAGATCGAAATGGTCTTTCTGGAATTTCCAACCGAACCGAACAGTTGAAAAATGTATTTATTTTTCATCGGTAGATACATTAAAAATCGACACAAAACAAAAATTAATTAACTATCAATCTGTGAATTCCGGGAAATCTATCTTGATATGTAGGAATGGGTCGCAATATTCGAGGATTAAAGATTTTCAGCAGCTGAAGTTCGTATCCGGCCGTTCTGCAGCATTTTGAAAATGTTAAAGAACTGGAAACTTCTGCTAAAGGCTGCAGAACGTCTGAAAAAAGGCGACTGGTCGGTTAACGAGGTCAGTGATGGAGGAAGGGGAGGAAAAATACGAATTTCCATTGAAAAACGTTAGCGCGGATTCGAATTAAAAATTTTTCAATTCAGTTTTGACTTTTCCAATTCAAAATTGGCGAAAAAAAATTTCTTCAGTCCGGCTAGAAATTTTAATAAAACTACATCGATCTAGTAGAATCGGTCCCAATGGGCCAGGATAAAATTTTCAGTTGCTGAAGTTCATATCTGGCTGTTCTGGAGTGATTTCAAAATTCTGAAGCAATAAATTTACTGCTGAAGGCCCCTTGAAATTTTGATATAATATTTAAACAAGATAATCGTTTGTTGAATAAACAAATTACTGAAATCTATTCAATCAATTTTTTTATATCCCAGAGAAGAACAATTTCGTCACTTTTTCCTTTCAGGGAAAAATTCTAGATCGTGGATATATAACATATCCCTGCAAACATCTTAATACAAAATGCAAAAATCATTCATAATGATCTTTTACCGGGTGTTTTTGATTAAAAACATTAAATCAAAAACGTCTACTCTTCTCTTTATTCAATTTCGAATGAATACAATTATCATCAACACAAGTTTTTGATTGAAAACTTTTTTAATTTCTCAATTGTTTTAATTAATTTTAATTTTTTTTGATTTTTTTAATGAAACATCCATATTAACATTCTAACATCAAAAGCAAAAATCATATATTTTTTATTAAAAATTTTTTTCAACTTTTATACGTTTTACTTTTTTTATTATTCAACTTTTTCAATTTTTAGATTTTGTTTTTTTTTCTATTTTTCATTTGTTAATTTTTTTAATTTTTCAATTTTTGTTATTTTTGTTTTTTGTCAACTTCTAAATTTTACAATTTCTTTATTTTTCATTTTTTTAACCAGACATCCAAGTTAAGATTTCAACATTGAGTGCAAAAGGCATAAATTCTTTTTCACTTCTCAAATTTTTTTAATTTTCCAATTTTGTTAAATAACATTTCAATATAAAGTGTAAAAAAATCATTTATAATTATCTTTCATAGTGAGTTTTTGATCAAAAACTTCAAATCAAAAATCAAAAACGTCGCACTTTCAAAAAATAACCCCCCAGCCTAAGACATACCCATGTCAAAAAATTTTGGAGCCTCCAAAACGCCTAGAAAATAATACAGATCTATTCACGTGGTCAATAAGAAATAGGAATCCTATTTTCTCTACTATATTTTCAATAGATCACATTTTGTGAAATATTTTATTTTTGCAAAATTTATAGTTGCTAGTTGGTATGGTGCACATTTTCAAAAATTCGTCAAAAATCCAAAAATGGATTTCCGAAGCTGAAAATTTAGTTACGGGGATTTTTCGACACGCTCTTCACATCTCTCTAAATTCAGGTAAACAAAAAAATACAAATAAAATAATATCACTCGTGGAAACATTTCTTTTTAGACAGTGGAACAAATTTCAAACATACAGTTACCACTCAGAGAACAGTTGGACACATATCAACAGCCCGGTTACAACATGGTCGTTTGAAAGCATGTTTATACATGGAAACATCTCTGCGAAATTGTACGAATTAACGAACGAACTGCACATGCACATGAATGTTGAGAAAATACAGAACAGTATTGATGACAGGTCAGTCTAACTCCCGAGTAACATACTTACAAATTATTCTCAGAATTTACAACGCAGATAAACGAGATGATACTTGATCCAACGTAAGTATAATCAAATTGCACAAAAAATCAATCTAGCATGTATAATTCTTGTACCTCAGAAGCCTGCTGCAAAATGAAAGGAAAAAAATATCAACCAAGATTGGCGAAATTTTTCGAACACACGATACCTATAATTATCCTAATCGAGTCCTTGTAAACGTGCGGAATTCTAATATATAGTAGCCAGTTCTTAATTAACCTTTAATAGGCGCGTGTTTCTCGTACACATAGTACACACTACACAGCACATAGGCGGCTATTCTCTTTCCTCTTTCTTTTTCGTCAGAATTATCTACAAACACATACACAAGGTAATCATTGTAACGATTATACGTTCGTGACGAACGACGATCAATGTGGGTACGGGGGGAGGAGGGAGGATGAGTACATCAGAGCAGATAAGAAGCAGGACGCAGGCGGGGGTAAAACATGAATCATCGAACTCGGTAGTCTACATTATACGAAATCAGCATCACACAATCAGTAGCCAGCTTGCAAATAAGATGGAATTTTAAACGAATTATCCGAGAGAATAATGCATACTACGCGAGCAATGTACACAAGATTGGCACGTACAAAAAATACGCGTAAACAGAATACCACAATCCAAGGTTTGTGGGTAAAATGGTCGTCGATAATTAGTCCACGATAAAGTGCGTACTTCCACTTATTACCAAGAAATATACTATAAAACATGCAGCACGAATCGTTCGCTAGCGACATACATACATACATATAAATCTTGCGTATACTTTTAAAGATCAATTTCAGCATCGTCAATCCATACAGAAAAAAACCCCAACGTGCGAAAACCAAACACACACAAAGGACATCTATTTGCAGCACAATTATCGCCATAGGACGCCTAGAGAGAACTTCGTACTATAGAACAGGTCTTCAGAGTAATGACCCAGACTAAAGAGAACACTCGAAAAAAAAAAAAAAAAAAGGAGAGTAGAAGAAGAAGAGGTTGGTTAACAGTATACGGCTTTGTCGTCCATTACTAATTCATCTTACCGAAGGTATTCCATGTAGAGGTATACTAGGTATATACATAATCAAACCATACGCATTAGGCAACACTGTTGCCGTCCCCGTTGCCGACGATACCACACAGAAATATAAAGACGTAAGGGAATTTAAAGGCAAAGCCCATACGAAAAGGAGGCAAAGGGAGACGACGAAACCTAAACCAAAACCAACTCCATTGAAATTCGATTACTTCGACGCGTAACAATGCTGCAGAGGTAGGCAGCATTCTCATTAATCTGGTATTAATTAAACGACCTTTACAGCCACTACCGCCGCACCGCTCCGGCACATCTGCATCTCATCTTAAAATCCACCATAAGCATCGTCGGTGGCGGCAGACAGCATAAACCACGTAGCAACGTTGCTGGGCTGCAGGGAAGAGAGAATGCGGAGAGAATCTCATCGAGGCGTCGAATTCGTAACTTTTCGCAGTTTCTCTGTAATTTTGTCGTAAAACTATGCAGACTACCGTACAATACCAGAGCAAAGCTAACCAATTCAGTTCTAACGTTAAATCCTTACGACGTTAGGGAAGTATACAGCAGATAAGAAGGAGGTTCCTTTATGATAAATTTTGCTGGAATACGAAACTACCAGTACAAGTGTAAAATTACTGCAGCGGACGTTGAATGTGCTCGCGTGGTTTCAATTCGCGTACTTACATTACTATGCATCATCGTGTGTATGTAGATGTACATACAATGTGTGGTACATTCTACGTACATGTACTTGTATTTATAATACTTTCGATGTGAAACAACAAGCTCTCATATTAGATACTTTATTTGTTTATTCGCGAGTAACGTAGGTACCTAGGTACACACATTTCAGTGGAAACTTAGAACAAGTGAACTGACACGAAGAGCAAGAGGAAAAGAAGCTCTGAATCGAATTTACAATTCTATTCGAGTTTCGAACAGGGAGATCCGGAATTAAGGTACGTATACGATGCAGATAGACAGAATTTACTGGTGTTTGCTAGCGATATACTGAGGGTTTATTAACTCCACTCGACGTCGATGATGAAGTAAGTACGTGCTGGCTGGTCTCCTTTCCTAACATTAATTCCTTTCGGCGACGAATGACTAGTACCTACCTACCTACCCACCTATCTATCTATCTAAACCGCAGCATTGCACGATTATCGAATTAAGAACACAAATCAACTCGTCCCTTCCGTCCGTCGCGTCGACGATTTGCTGTTCGTTGCACATTTCATTGTCATTCCACCTCTCCTCTTATCCACTTCCAGTGCAGTATCGATCGACACCATTATAGCGGGAGTTGAAATTAGCTACCTAAGGGTATTTATAGTTAATTTTGCACACATATAATACGAGAGAAGCATATCGAGTGGTTTTTTTCTCTCTTTCTACTTGTTCGTTAATTCTCGTGTACGTTACAACGACGACGACGACGACGACGACGACCAACCAACGTACAACTACATACATACTCGTATAAGATCTAACGCAGACATAAACGTACTGTACGTACATTAAAGCTGCATACAGAATGCGAAATTCCAAATGGCGAGTGTGGGTTGTACTCGTATATGTACCTATAATTCGAACTATAAAGGTATACCAAGCGATAACACACACACTAATAGGCGACCTGTTCGTCTCCCTATGAGATTTTATCTTATGCAACAAAATGACTAGCGAACGTCTATTAAGCTACATCCATCTACATACGATCCGGATCCAAAGATGGCGATTCATTTTCGCCAAAACCAGTTATCTACACATGTATATGTATATGCAATGTATCGTTATTAATAGTCAAATTTTGCAACCTTACTGAACATTCGAGCGCGAGCGGTGCAAATATGAAAAAGAAAAAAAAAAAAGATAACGAACAAGTTTCGCAGTAGAAGTCGATGTACGATAACTTGAAGAAGTTCCATAGAGTGTCCAGTATAGATCTTAGATACCATGTAGAATGAATGTATACGAATATTGGACGAGTATAGACGAAAAATTCTCAGACGACATAAACTACATAGAAAACTAAGAAACTAAGAATACCACGAAATTATTCAGATGATGAATTAATTACTTAGGCTTAAATTGAAAAAAAAAAGTATAGCCAGGTAAGAAGGAGTGAATCGGTCCTTGGTTAGAATCTACAAATTATGTAGTGGAAGTTGGTCCCCCATGGTTCGAAAACTTGCTGGTGAAAATTTCAGCTCCCTACCTCGTGCCTATATCACCCAAAATATATTCGAAATACGAATCTAACTGGGGTGAATATTCATTTATGAGGAAAAGCCTTAGCTATGATAAGGGGGAAGGAGGGAGGACTTTTGTCCACGACGACGGACCAAAAACTATTGCCCACTACTGAAGACAAAATTTCTCATTTCAGCTGTGGAGGGCTGCCATATTCTTTTTTGAAAAAAGGTGACAACTTAGTCAACTTGTACACGATCAACTGCTCTTTCAGTGTTTTTCACAAAATTTAATCAATTTTAGGTCACTGGGAAAAATGATCTACGTCGAAGGATCATAATGCTTTTCGAAAATTAATTTTCAAATAATTTTGATTAATAACATCGTCATTACTGACGACGAATAAGTTCGAAATGATAGCTGGATAAAGTTTGTGTGCTAAAAGTACATTATAATTACCACTTTTCTGTTACAAACTTATATCTGAAAATTGACCACAACGATGGACAGAGAGCCCTGTTGTAGCTTTTCAGGGCACCCAGCTTTACCAACATTGAAAGGCCTCGAAAAATGTTTGAAATTCGTAAAGTGATATTTTCAACCTTACTGAATAGGAATCAATGCATTGGAGTGAGCGAATTCTTCAAAACCATGGAGTTAAAAGAATGAAAACGTGACCTGTTACAGCCACGACGATGGAAATTTATACCAATTTTGCCTTAAATTTAGCTTGAGTTTGTACCTAAAATTAAGTACTAACTATTAAAACAAAAACTACCACTATCGCATTTACTCGTGAGTTTTATATTCTACAATTCTAAACCGAATTTTTTCAAAATTGCATGGATGATGGGCCGTATATCAGCGATCATCGTTGGAAATTTTTTCAAATTTTTTCGATCACTTTTTCAACATGAAACGCGCATTTCTAAATTTCAAAATCACAGATTTGAAACAAAGATAAAAATTTTCTTTGCGTAGTAGAACCACATCTATAACATATATTTTTTTCTGCATTTTTTTTACGGAGCAAGACCTTCAAAAATGCGAAAAAACATTCTTTTTATTCATTTTGCCATTTTTGACCCTTTAAAATATGTCCTATTGGAATTATTTACGATCTATTGTCGCCATTTTTCCTCAAATTTATTCATTTTTACGATTTTCGGTTATTTCTTCTTTCAAAAACATCGTTGCACGATTACAAAGTTCAAAGCACTCGTACAAAACAATTAGCCTTGAATTCGTATTCTGCCGATCAAATTACCCTGATTTGGACACTATTTGCATTCATTTTACACAGATTTTCAAAAAGCAATTTTTGTCTTAATTCTTGAGAACCTGCCAGTGATATGACTTTTTCAAAAAAAAGTAAACAAAAATCGAAAGTTTAAAATTCTTGAAAAATGGTCGCATAAAGTGTCAAAATATGGGTTATTTGACCCACTGAACACGAATTCAAAGTTAGTTTTTTTATGCGAATGCTTTGAACTTTGTAATCGTGCAACGATGTTTTCAACAGAAAAAAATGACCAAAAAATAAATAAATAAATTTAAATAAAAATAGCCGCAATCGAACGTGAATAAGTCCAATAGAACATATTTCGAGGGACATGAATATTCGAATGAAAATAACTATTTTAAACTGACAGAACGAATAAAAAGGATGGTTTTTTCCATTTTTGAATGTCTTCCAACAGAAAAAAAATCTAAAAAAAAAATCTATGTTATAGATATGGATCCATTACACAACGTATAGTTTTTTCGATGTTCCAGGCCTAAAACAATACGTAGATATTTGAGTTTAAAATTAAGAATTTCGTGTTTCGTGATGAAAAGTTCATCAGAAAAATTCGAAAAAATTTCCAGCGATGACAGTTGATATGGTCCACTATCTCTACAAGTTTGAAAAAATTCGCTCGAAAATTGTAAAAAAAAAAAAATTTATAAGTTGAACTCGTATTTCGAACACATTTCAGGGCAATATCGAGGGATAGGAGAGTGATATGGGGCGAGTTTTCAGACTATAAGGTCTAACTTCCATCAGTTCAGTTTGAAAATCCCAGCCCAGGGTTGATTCACCCTTTCTTTACCGGGTTATGCTGTTTCTAAAGAAAAAAAAATGCATCAGACTTCGCTTACAGGACGAAACGAGGATTGAAACACCATAAACGAAGACACCTGCAAACAAAGCATTAGGGATCAATTTACAAACGTATTACTCGTTTTTCCACAAATACCTATTGTAGGCAACAACTTCGAACGTAGCCAACAAAGACAGAGACGATCACGTGATGAGTACGCGTATAATATGTATTATCGACGATCCAGAGAGCTATTCTCTCATCCATTGTTACTCGTTCCGCTTCGGTAGCACAAAATGGTGTCTTAAAATTACAGCAAGCGATGTTGAGCACGAGCTCACTAGATTGGAAAAATCTCTGGTTGAAATTTCATCTCATTATCGATTTATAGGTGACTTACATATCAACAGAATAGATCTGCCAGTTAAACCATTGAAAAAAACGTTTTATCCAAAAATATTTACATTGATGGAAAATCGAAGGAAAATCGAAAAATACCTCGATTTGGGTATCACTGGTTCAAGTACAGGTATAGATACTTTACGGTACACAGATTACGCTCTGTATTCGAATGATCAAATTTTATAGCAAAAACTAGTAGTTACGTATTCTTAATTTCGATCTGTGTGTTTTTTTTTCCTACAATTCCATCACACGTCGCGTCGTACAACAGTAGCCAAATTTTACGAGCTAACCTAACAGTAGTGGGCGTGAAATCGCATCATCTAAGGTAAGTATAAAAATAATCATCATCGTTAAACTCCATACAAGCCGAAGGGGAAAAAAATTGAAATACCGAAAGAAAAAAAAACAAATGGTAGCTACTTCGCAAAATAATCGTCATCGTCATCGTATCGCAAACGAGTGTAATATTTGCTTAAACCAAACTGACCGTGTGAAATATACTCCCAAGTGCCAAATTTTTTACCATTTACCTGGCCGTTCGCGTTTCGAGCTCTACAACAAAATGTGAAGCACACGCGCACACGGCAACGAATTGAGGACAGATTTATAAAGAGATAGATTGCGCCTCGCGTTCTATACCTACCTACCTACCTACCTACCTACCTATCTAGTACCTACATATTGGGAATACACAGAAACGAAGCTAATGTAGCAGCACCGCACTCGTAGTGCAGAGGTAAAGAGGATGATTACGATGATGATTGGGGCAGGAGGGCGGTGGCCGGAATGACGAATAGAAGTACAACAAATGCGATATTTTCGTCCATTTGTTACAGACAGATTTTTCGGTCATCGAGTGAGATAATTTTTTGTAATTTTTCTCTACCGTGCCCTCCAATTCGGTTCGAGTAGGAGCTACGCTACCTACGTTTTCGATCTTATCGCTGATCTACGCTCCGTAATATTCTTTGCATCATTTCGTCTTCGTTCCTTTCCTCCTCCCTCTCATCCCCCTGCCGTACTAGTTACCTCGCAGATTTTCCCAAATAGATAACGATGTTGTTTTCTTTATGGCATATTTCTTGGCTACCTCGATTATATTCGTTATACCATTTTTCGACCTATTTTCAAAATATTCCATTTGTTAAAATATAAACCACTGTGACACGCTTTAGTGAAAATCTCTGAAATATCAAGAGGACGTTTTAGAATTTTTTTTTTCTGCATTGCTAGTTGGTTAAACCCCCATTCTAATCATTTGACGTGAATTTATGAAAAATATAAAACCAAAAATATGTACTCTGTTGAGGTTACTTATTGGTCAAAAATTCGTATCTTATTTCTGCTGCGGTACACGAAGTTGGACCATAAACCCTTATTTGTTTATCTTACAGACCACTACTTGCAGGAAGCTTCAATTTTGGTGCCAGTTCAACGTGTGATATTTTCCAAATTTTTGTAATATTATCGAATTTGGCAGCACTGTAATTTCAAAACCCCGGGGTTGTCTGACAAGCGTTATACGTTGCCTTACAGTCAACTCCCCGAAATCCTCGCAGATGACATACAGTTAAAGAAATGGAAAGAAGATTTGTACAAGCTGGTACTTGGTTCTTTTGAACCAGGAGCTATATTGCGGAATTTAAACAGTATTCTTCTGAATTCGGGATCGTTATCGCTCAATTTTAACGATGAAACGTTAAAATCCACCAACATCGTAAGATATTCTGTTGATCCAAAAATGCCTACAATGATGAATGAACTTGAAAATCTTAGGTTTTCAAGATGCTCATCATATTTGTCGTTACGTAGCCTTAGCTGCACAAATGTAAAATTTCGCTCAAATCGTAGTTTTGAATGATGGACTTTGTAACGAGTAGCTTTTGCTGCGACTTTGATTAAATACAAAATTTGCCCATCTTGATTATTTGAAGCGCTCATAAAATTCCAACGATTTCTACTCCTTCAATAATGAAGATATGCAAAATGTAGACATGACAAAATTTTCAGGAAATTTTTTTTTGTACAAGATGAGCAACCTAAATTGATTATTGAAACGAAATTTTGAAATTACTCATTGCTCATATTTTTATATTCCTGGACAGCACTACATATGAGGAAAGGGGATGCTTCGAGCCATACCGTTAAACTCGCATCTACCTGTACTTGACATCTATGCTAATATGCCTCATTGCTTAATCCAACATATGACGTCTGTGGCAAGTTATCGACATTTCTGACTATTTTCTATCTAATCGAAAATCCTCACAATCGAGACTTTCCAAATACGAACACAATTTCCACCTCGAACTGCATGTTTATTGGGGGTGTATCGAGAAAAAACATACCTCGGATTTTGACCGAACTCGCATACGTGGTTGACTCTTGAGTTAAAAACCCACTAACAAAATTTTGTGACCAAGCTCAACGGGGAGTGGAATTATGGGTCCTCAAAGTGGGGATCATACTTTTCAAATCCCTTATAAGTGGTTATAAGTAATATCGGATCGAGATGTCAAAGTAAACAGTAACGCAGAAACTTAAATCGCACTTTTCAGCTCTATGACCGAGGTCCTACACCACTTCTAGGGGATGAAAATAATTCCACTTTGAGGGCCCATAGCTTCATCCCCCGTCGGAGCTAGGGGCACAAAACTTTATGTGGTGAGTTCTCAACTAAAGTCCACCACCTATGCGAGTTTGGTAAAAATCCGAGGGTATTTTTTTTTTCGATACATCCCAATAAATTTGCAGATACGTGTGGCCGGTTTGCTCACTTTCGTACATCTTCATAGCGCCACCAAATGGTCTTTGATATTAGCGATACATTTATTGCGTGATATTCTGATCGGGAAAAAATTCCACTTTTGGAGAATACAAAATATAAGTAACCCTACAACTACATGCAATTCAATTCAAGCACAATGTACTTGAAATTGAAACGACTTGAAAAACCTATTGTTTTTCAATATCTGCGCCCATATCGAAGGCCAAAGGGCAAAGAATTTTTTACGCAGCGAGGGTGTTTACGAACATATAGGTACATACCTACCTACTATATATACATATATACACATGTAATATCGAGAAGTAGAAAAAAAATGATAATTCGTTTGGCATTCGTGGCCGAATCGGCGTCGACATTAAAACGACGTCTGCTTATGTTTACATTGTGAATGCTCGTATAGCAAAATGGTTATTTTAAGAAGAAAAGAATACGCGGTATGCATGCATACATTTATATTTTCGTAAACGTACACGAAGTATATGAAGTGTGTTTACGCTCAGCCATAAGTATCCCCCGTTAACCTACAAAAAAGAGAACTACACACGCCCGCGTATATTGCCAAAAATCGTCGTGTGCACCGAGCACCTTCTCTTTTACTCTATCATTCTCTTCTCTCTCTCTATTTCAGTTACCCAACGTTCGCTCGTCAAATATATGTACTATCATAATAATTGAATCCGAAACTAAAGCATAAAAGCAACGCGGTCCGAATTTTTATTCTTGAAAAAAAAAAAAAAAAAAACCTTTACCTATAAAAAAAAAGATGGAAAAAAAAACAAAAATGCCACAACTCATATTCGTATACTAGGTATTTGAAAAAGGAAAAAAATTAGTCCCAATGAACGAAATATAAAGTACTAAAAAAAGACCATCCGATAGAATTCTTGTACTTACATACGTACGTACGTACGTTTCAAGAGGAAAAAAACGTACGAGATGAAAATTCCAACGAAAACCATGCCAAAAATTTTAATTACGAATATAATGAAAGCGATGAAACGGAATGACCGCATGATCTTTTACGAACGGGAAAAAAATCGTAGATTCAACGGAATTTCAAAGGTGAATAACAGGCATTACTTTTAATTCGCTTTGCAAATCATGATCGACAAAATATCTATTCCAGATGTCCCGGAAACTTTACAAAAATAAAATACATACCACGGCCAAAATTTCAACCGAATTGATCGATATCAATCGAAACCTCAACATTTTTGAAATTCTGATCAGACGTAGTCTAATTTTGAGCAAATCAACGCAGTTTTGTTCGTTTTAATCTTATGAGCGAATGGTCAGAAGTGTTTATTGCAAATCTGCACTATGGTTGACCATCATGTAATATTCAAGGCGCCTACATATGCAGCATATATTTTTTTACCCAGTACGGGGGCTAGTTTTCGTGTGGCAGTATTGACAATATTAAAAAATTGATACCATTGTAATTATATTATTTCATATGAAAAAAAAAAAAAAAAAAAATCATGTACGGGTTGGGTAGAAACCGATAAAATGAGTAAAAATGGTCATATGAACAAGCTCTGCTTAACTCAAAATTTGAAGGAGCAAATGATTCAAAAAAATAGGAAATTCGTACAAATATTTTGTTGTTATTAAAGATTCTTGCACAACTCTTTGAGGTGAACAAAACTTGTTATTTACAAAAATTGTCTACATTCTAAATTGAAGGCAAAGCGTGAAATGTGGATAATATTTTCCGTCTTATTTAGTTGTTTTGGAAAGACTGGGGTAAAATTCGTCAATTAGGGATTGTGAAACTTTCAAATACGCAGCCCCTTCCATTTTGAAGATACACAATTTTATTGAAGGACAATTTTTGCTCGCGTTGAAGAATTCTGCAAGAATCCTCAATCACAAAAAATATTTCTACGAATTTCTAATCTTTATAGATCACTGCCCCTTCAAAATCTTGAGCTAGACAACTTGTTCATACGACCATTTTCACTCATTTCAGCTATCCCTACCCAGCTCTTACATCATTTCAAAAATAATAATCATCATAATAAAATTACTATCATGTTTTCAATGTTGGCAACACTTGCTACACGAAAACTAGCCCCGTGCTGGCTAAAATAATACAGAGCGTATGTAGCAAAAACACTGAAACACCAAAGATGGAAATCAGAGGGAACAGCGGTAGGGAGATCACTGAAATTTTTTCTCCAAAATTATTCAAGACTTCTCCGTTAGGAGCGCTGTTCACTAGTTCCTAATTAACTTGTTCACAATTCTGATTGGACGTAGATTCTTTTAGGTTTTTACCAACGGAACGAATAACTTCTGACCAATAGCCGTCTATCCAAAATTAGTGAACAGCGTCTCTACAGGAAAAAACAAGCCGAACTCTAAACCGTAATTATTTTACCCCTTGAGCAGGAGATTTCCATGTTGGGTCTTTCAATGTTAATATCATATAAGCGTCTCGAGTACTACATGACGTCTCTCGTTGGTAGAATTTGCAATTGTAGGCAAACTTGATAATCTTCAATGAATTTGGAATCTTCAAAATTCTCTTCTCATTCAAAAACAATAGAAACTATATTTTTCGCCTTGTATGTTCAGGGGGACCACTTGCACAAGATTCCTTTATACGTATACAGTTGGGGCTTTTCAATTTTAAATTTTTTTCGAAAGCTGGGCGGGGAAGGGGGGTGGTTAATGGAAAAAAATTCTAAATGACGTCAAATGAATGCGCAAAAAACTTTAGTTCTCTCACGTCATCCTTACCCAACTCTCGATTTAAAATTTCAAAATTTACATAGAAATTGAAAAAAAAATTCCAATTTTTTTTATGCTAATTAGTCATAGTAGACCACATGACAGCAGAAAAAACTTTTCGCATTTTTTTTTTGCTTTTCAGGGGTTTTTAAATCATGTTTAAAAATGCAAAAATCAAATATTTAGGATTTTTTTGAAGTGAAGAAGCAAAAAAAAAATTATACCTTCATTTATTATGCCATAAAAAATGATAAGATTTCGCATTTTTACTTCATCACCTTGAAAAAAATTTAATAATTAATTTTTTCCATTTTAAAATAGAATTTTTAAAATCTTTGAAAAGCAAGAAAATTTTTTTCGGTCGTATGTGTTCTACTATGACACGTTAGCACCAGAAAAATCGAAAAAAAAAATTGTTTTCTATTTCTATGTTAATTTTGAAATTTTAAATCATGAGGAGGTAGAGGGTAGAGGGTAAGTTGCAGATCCCAAATTTTTACCACGTTCATTTGACGTCATTTCGCAACTTTTTTTCTATACCATCTCCAACTCTTGAAAAAAAAAAAAAAAAACTAAAATTGAAACGCTCTACTTTACAGCTAGCTGCACACACTGAAATCGGAGTTTAAACTCAATTTTCTCCTCGATACAACTGAAAATCGCCAAATAAGGCGACAACCTTATCGATACCGAGCTCGAATCCGCCTTCACAACCATTTATATACATCGCAAAACAGCCATAAAACAAAGGTTATACCAACACACATACAGATATACATATATTAAATACATGCAAAAGAATTAAAACCAAGTCTTACCTTGATACTATCATAACATGCCGTGACGCGTCCATTTTGCACTTCCACGTTAGCTGGAGGATGAGCGAATTTGCATTCAGTATCCGGACGGGTGCATTTATTACGTTGAAATTCTCGGCATACTTCCAATTGGAGCCAGCGTGAATCTTTACCGTTCAGTAAATTGTTTACATTGACGACGGCCATAGCCCCGGCTCCTGGTACCGCAGACGAGACCGTTGTAGGTCCTACCGCTACGGACGGAGCGCTGGGCAAAGAACTGGGTACCACGAGGGACACGATTTTGACGGTTTAGCGACAATTTTCGAATAAAAAATTATTCTTATGTGACCGCGTTTTCGCTACTACGGTATTGTAACTTTGTATCGTGCGAGTTTCTTCGTCTCGTCTGAGAGATATTCGACGACGATACCCTTTTCAAAGTCAGGTACGCTTATATTTCGCAAAGTTTTCCTTTTTTTGTATTTTTTTGCCAATACTTTTTCTCTATTTCTTTCTTTCTTTCTTTCCGAAATAGATTACTCGTCTTCGTTGTCAGTTTCGAAATTTCACCACACACACGCACACGTATACATACACATGTAATAATTGTTTGAAAATCGTTATTACTTCTTCTGCTTCTTATATTCTTTTGCACGATTACTTCTTCTTCTTCTCGTAGAACGCGATCCGAACGAGGAGACAGATAGAGAAAGAACAACAAATTGTGACGGACTTCTACGCTAAATACGGTTACGAAGTAAACTTACGGTTATTATAAGCTTTAATGGTAATAACATTGACTAGCATCGAAGCGAATTTGCCGTTCGTATTCGTTCACCACACACGTGTTAATTTTTCACTGAATAAAATTTTCGAAATGGAGAAAAAAAAACAAGAGAAATACCGCGCGAACAATTACAACAGGGAGAGAAAAAAATACTACAAAAAGCTTCAAACACGTTTCCAAAAAAAAAAAAATAACAACAATAGAAAAAAGAAAACAGTTCAGTTAATGCTGCGCTAAGACAAAAAGCCGTCGGGTTTTAACTTTCCGCATGTAAAGTCTCAAAAAACGATATTCTTAATAAAGCCTTTCGTAGCGCGCGCACGATTTAAAATGAAAAAAAAAAAACGATAGTAATTTGAAGACAGAGAGAGCGAGAGATTAATGAGAAAAAAAAAGGTGTATGTGTACAGATGAAACAACGGAAAAATAATAATAATTAAACCACAGAGAAAATCAAGAAGTAAGTTAACAAAGCTGCCAACACATATGCCACGGATGCTGCTGCTGCTGTCGCTGTTGCTGCTGCACAACAGAGATATAGTAGAGGAGATTCGTCGACACGACAACAATTTTTTTTTTAATATGTATTATACAAGCGATATAATATTTATTATACGTGTGTATATATTCGTGTGTGGTACTTTGCGCGCGTTTTCTCAGTGCGTGTGCGCCTCTTTTTCCCAGAGATAAAAATTGTTTGTTAGGTCTGCAAAAAAGAAAAACCAAAAAATACCCCCTATTACTATAGAGAAAATTTTACAAGGAAAAAAAAACAGAAAAGAAAATAATCGATCGCTATTGTACGCATTAGCAGTCGTCGTCGTCGTCGTAGGACGTACGACGAAGGAGAAAAAAATTCAAAGCGTAACCAGCGAGCGTCTGTCACAGATACGAGCATAATACGTAAGTACTTCAAATTACATAGATAGCACCAAAGATCGGCTATTCAATACGATGATGATCACGAGATAAGCCAACAGATCATCAATATTGCTAATAGCGAAATCGCAATTCAAACGCATTGAAGGAGAACACATCTCCCTAATTAATATTCGAATTTCGAAAAAACACCTTACTTCGTTCGCAACCGTTACATTATGTAAATTTTGAAATTTCCGCCCACAGCATACATATTACGCTCGTATCATTCGTATACTATTATAAATTCTAAATAAAAAAGATAAAGCCTTACACTTCTATCGCATTAAAAAGCTTATTAAAATACATTGTCAGGTATCGTTTACATACGTGGAAATATAAGAAAATATATTTAATTTTCACACGTACATAAACTACAATATTATATTCGCATGATATGCTGCCATTGGTATACATGTAATAGTAAAATGGTAAAATATGCAATATTTTGAGGGAAAAATTGTGGTGATAGCTGCTTGACGCGCGGGCATTCCGCTAAAGCGTTCGCAAAATGCGGTATACTTCATGTTCATTTGATTCGAGCAGAAATTGAGGAAAATCTACGATGACAGTAAAGCAAGATTTCTCTCATGAAAAAACCAGGTAAACATCACTCGATACTTTGTTCACCTAAGAAGAACGTTAAATAGACACTTCGAAGCTATAGTTACAAAAAAAAATTTAATGATCTTCTAGGGCTCCAAAACGGATTTCTTTGATACCTCCTCCCCCCCACACATTATAAATTGATACACCGTAATGACAATTTGACATGGAAAATAACGCTGAAAATAAGACTAAATGGTTGAAAGAATATACTTTCAAGATCTTGGTCGAATAAGAACTTGAAACTTTTCGTTTTGCAGCCATTAAGATTAAATTTCTTCTAAATAGATTTATAACCTGATTTTCCAAGTAATATTACCAATGAAAATCAGGTTATTCCGGTCTATCGATCTATAACCGGTGGGGGGGGGGGCATCAACAGAATCCGTTTAAGGACTTAGAAGACCATTACAACAATTTATGGCCATGTCAGATGCTTATATTATTAATTTTTATTTCCCCTCCCCCTCTCCGGAAATTGAAAAATTATTTGCTCAGGTCGATACTGACCAAAAACGATCAAATTTGGGGAATAGGCTTCGATTAGCATTCCATTTCATATTCTGAAGTGGTGATGACCTCGGGTCATAATTCAGTTATACTCAAATTTGGGAGAGGGGTGCAAAAGGGCTAAAATCGCAAAAATTGTTCCTTTTGGAGGCAATCCATAGGCAATCCAAAGTTGCATAACATGACCAAAAATCAATCTCCTAGATCAATTAGGAGAAGATATATGAGGTTTTTTTCCATTTTTTGACCCTGAGAAAGAGCTATTCCTTTTCGACCACCCTTCAAATTGAACTGGGAACTTGAAATTTGGTATGTACGTTTAGTAAAATTTGTAGATTTGCCTTTTTCAGGTCTCGACTTTCCAGCCTCATTGCACCTCTTCACAGTCCTAAAAAAGTAGTTTTTAGGTCGGTTTTGATTATTTTTTGAGTTTATTCCTCGAATCACTTCCCCTTCCCCTCCCCGCCAATTGAACAAAGATGTAGAAATTTGGTAAGTAGATTTAGTGTAAATCTTAGATGCGCTTTTAAATGGTGTCCACTTTTCAACCCCATTGAAATCTTCCCTTCCGCTTAAAGATTGCAATATTCAACGAATCAATAATACGATCCTGAGAACATACCAAAATACCCTATATCGACCCACAAACCAGAACCAAAAATCGTTTAAAAATTTTCAAGTTGAAGTATTGAATAAAATCAGATCCACCCCCCCTCCCCCCCACTCAAAAAAAGTTGAAAAAATTTGAAACGAAACCAGAATTGAAATCAAAAACTTTTGAAAACAAGTTTAAATATGAACTAGAACTAAAATTAGATCAATAACTAGATAAAAAAAAATTGAACAGAATTGAACCGAAAGCAGAACCAGAACCAAGACCGACATTCACGTGGGTTCGAGACTGGGTGCATAAGGGTTGCTTTTTTGACTGGACTGTGAGCCCGAGCCAGAGAACCAGAACTACATAAACCCGGTTTAAAATTGAAACCAGAATGAAGAAATTAAAAACCAAAACAAAACTGAAATTGGAACCGGCAAAAATGTTAATTTTGGAGCCAATGACCTTGACGCTGCATATGTATTTTTTAAAAAGTGCAAAATCTGATTCGTATCAATGCTTCGAGCATGACGTTCACAAAAGTGAAACCAAAAGCAGTTAAAAACTAGTAACACTGTCTATTCCATAAGTACATAAAAGTTTATTAATTTTTTTTAATTCCGCTTTAATCATTTTAATGGTTATTTCCGCTCTGTACGTAAAGCATATCCGCTTTACAATTTGAAAACACTAAAAAAATTAATCATAATTTTAACATTATCACCGAAACAGGAGAGAAAAAAGATGGGTTAGAAAACCAACACTAAACGTTCATTTCTTATCGGTTCATTCGGTGACAAATTTTTTCTCCATCATTAATTTTGTCCTCAATAAACTACAATCTTGGCAAAAATATCCCATTCAAGATAACACTATCCACTCGAAGCTCGAAGCATTTGAACATGAAGTATATTCGTAACTCGTACGTAGTAGAACTATACATCATCTAACACATAGGGCAAAGGGAACAAAAGTAAAAGGGAAAGATGAACGGGTATATGTATGGAAATCAACTTACGTAGGTACATCTACGTATAAAAGGTACGTTACGCGAAATATAATGTGAAAGGTGGACGACTTCGTTTTTTCTTCAACGCGAATCACGACCGAGTTATCGACGACGAAATTTCATAACTCGCCAAAATTCTAGATAGCCAATTATTACATGTCTAGTTGTCTACTCGAATGATATCATCTAGATCAATAACTCTACAAACACCAGTACAGGGCACACTACAATAATAATAAATCGAAAGTAAGCTGTATCATTTCTCTTTAATCATAATTTTATCAAAAGTTCACACGTGCACACAAAATCTGCATTCCACTTCGCTACATTTCCGATCATTAAACGTTGCATAACGTACAAGAAATATATAAAAAAACCACATTTTACAATCGTATATAATGTTTAAAAAGAACGCATTGAAAAATAATAACAATCGAACGAATTTCAATAACGAACAATTAAACAGATGAGAACATTATCGAAAGCACGCCTCTAGTCGAATTAATCGTGTTTTGTTTTTACCTCGTTTTATCATGCTCGCTGATAACTCGACACACGTTTCTCTACCGCTTCGAATCCAATAACGAAAATAAAAATTTACGCATAAAAAATGGCATACTTAATTAAAATACAATTCACGCTATACACTCGTCGTTCAGTTACTGATAAGAACCACTTCCAACATACGTTGGCCAGCGTACTACGCACACATGTTCAATATTCGACAAACCACAACTTACTGATGCACTGGTACTCGTCGTCGTACGTTTCTGCCATGCATGCCTCAGACTTATTTTACGTACTTCCACGAGTACCTCTACCTACCCTACCAACCAGATAAGCTCGAGAAATTCGTTTGAATTTTTATTACAACTTCGCACGCATTTCTCCCCTTCTTTTCACCCTCTTACGTGCGGCTGCTTTCTAAAATGTTATTAAATATTATTAGCAGGCGTTGTCGTATTAAAAAAAAAAAACTGTGGTTTCACGTAAAACACAATACATACCAAGTACCTACATGCATTCACCATATCCTGCTGCAGTAGTCGTGGAAATCGAGATAAGTATTCGCATAGATCCGCAGTACAGATAGATGCGAATTAAACGCATCCAATCGTAGTCCCATTTTTCTACATAGGTGGCGCTGCACAGGCATTTCAAAATTTCTATCAAATCACACGAATCTAAATGGCAGAACTTGTAGACAAAAATTTGACCCGCCGATTTTGTCATGTACAAATTTTTCTCATATTCGTTATTAAAGGGGTAGAATTTGTTTGATTTTTTTAAGCCCCTTCAAACAGTCAACATAGGCAAATTCCACGTATAACCAAAAATTCTTCAAAAGTTGCGTACTGCAAGACCTACTATTCAAAATCACAATTTGGACAAATTTTTTGTTCCCAAAATTTTACACA
>FIZR01012156.1:0-16048 GCA_900060175.1 Ferrisia virgata
TTTCCTTTTTTTTTTTTTTTTTTTTTTTTTTCTAATGGTGATAATCTAATCTTATATTTTAATATTACACTACCTACGGAACCGAAAATGGATGGTCTATGGGTATAATATGTAGTTCGTTGAAGATTCATATTGAGTATAGAAAATGTATAAGTAAGTATTTACTTCGGCTAATATTTCAGTCGGAGCTGACATAGATTCATCAGCGTCGGTGTACTGACTCAGATCTTCATTACTGCTATTATTTGATCCTGATTTTAGATTATTTCCATTCATTTCCATAACCTTAAACAACAAATTTGAAACATTTTGTTATATTCTTATTACTTATACTAGTGTAGGGTGCCATGTTGGTATGTAAAAACGTTCATATCTTGTTAGCACTCGGAAAAGATCATCAGTTCGTGGCTATAGATCATGTAGCATAATACTTACATGGCTATTCCAGGCCACTGAGCAGTTGATAAATGATCATTCAACAAACTGTCTTGTTTATCAATTTCTCATGTATGTTAAGGTACAGAGGTAGTAAGGTAATTTATACACGTTGCATTAAATAAACCCCACCTTAATGAAAATAATTAGTAGAAGGTTGAATTTTTCATTATTTTGCGTGAAGTGTTAGAATTATACGAAGTGTAGAGAGTTAATAAGTATTGAGAAGTACTTAACCGCTTCATACAAGTTTATATTGAAACACCTCGTTTCCGTGTGAGTTAATTCTTCCAGTCGATTTTACGATAAATTAGTTTTACAAGAACATGACGCTGTTGTCAGTATTATCAAGACTCCACTGTCTTGTCTTCGAATAAGATGAACAGGTTTTTTGCATGATGCAAATAATCACAAAGTATGTACAAATAATACAGAAATATCAAGTTCAATTTGTATAAATGTAATTAGGTACGCCAACATATATGAAACCGTAAAAATATTGATTGGAACAAAAAACAAAGTATAGCAATATACTGCTTTTTCAGACTAATTTCGTCAATTATTCCATTCATGAAATGTAGAAAAAACAGCACTCTGAGATGCTTTTAATTAATCAGTAGTAAAAGTAAAGGATGACTTTCAAGTGAATAGTTGAAACTGCAAAAAAAAATACTTACATATATCTAAGACTGTTACTGAATCTACGTGCAAAATTTTGAATTCCTAGCTCAATTTGAAAAGGAGATATGTTCGGGATTAGTTCGAAAAACGTCAAATACCGACAGTAAATTCATCATAAATCGCTTTAGTATAATGGGACTGAAAAATCGAAATATCCAAAAAGTACTTCTAGTAAATCTAGGTACATACTTAATTTTGGGCTCTTAGCTCGATGTGATGAGGAAGAAGGAGGGATGCGTGGAACTTTATTTTTTCAAGATTAAAAAGGGAAAAACCTTCACATCTCTTCTGATCGACGTGGTGGGTTGATTTTTAACCTGATAAGTTATACAACTTTTGATTCTCTTTCAATTAGCTTGAAAACAAACAATTTTTGCCTCTGAGTATTTCCTTTTATAAATTTGGTCATGACTGAATTTTAATTCAAAGTCATTTCCAATCATTTTTTGGTACATACTTAATCTACCGCTCATTTAAGAACATACAGCGCAGTGTATTCGATTGGTGATAAGTAAAATTTATAATAAATTTTCCCAAAAACTATGGAAAATTTCCACAAAAATCTTCGTACAAACTGATGATTTGTCTTGAAGTTTCTCAAACATTCACTCACTAATTATTCCAAATTAATTTTATGATCTCCCTCAAATTCTTTATGCAGTTTATACAAAAAAAAATTCAGAATAAGCATGTTCGATTGATTCCGACACCCCAGCCTCCCCAGCATAATGAGAATTTTTCGTGTTAAAAGTGTAAGGTTGGCAACTTGTTTTTGTATATTTCCATTTTCCAACACCTCCTATTGGTATTTCTAGAACAAATTACCGACTTCATATGATTGCACCACCTATTTTAATAGGCATTGTAGGTACTATGGCAATATTAAATCAGAAAAACACCATCAATATTTGTGGCACAAAAGTGGTGTACGTTTGGCAAATTTTTGAGTTTCAGGTGACACTTGAATGGCACATCACTGACAAACTTCTGACACATATTTGTTGGCATTATCATGACACAAACGTGTGACATGTTTGGCATTTTTATTGGCACTTTAATGTTGTTTAAATGATAATATACTTCTGATGCTTTTAAGATTATATTCTATTAGCTCAAATATAAAATAAAGTTAATGTTTCAGCTGACATATTTGCGACATATGAATGACATATTTCTGACACATATTGTGTAGCACTATTGCAGTATAGACGTGTCATATGATTGCCGTTTTTGTTGGTTATTATGGTACAAATGTGACTTGATCATTATTCACATTTTTGACACAGTTATAGCATGCTTTTCACTTCGTTTTAGCAGTACACTATCGCCATTATAAAGACATTTGACATACTTTTGACTAAATCACGATACTAATGCGACTTGGTAGTGGTATGCTTCAGAAAACATTATGACATTATTTTGACACACTTGTGGCATGCGTTTGACACTATTTTGGCACATTTCTGACACAATTGTGACATAGGTATTTTTGACACAACTCTGGAATATTTTGATGTGGGTTCTGACACATCAAGGTAAATGTACATATGTCGCAACTGAGACAAAGCTGTGCCAAAATGGTATCAAAAACATGTCAGAATGGTCAATGGTGTCATAATGTTATTAGAAGTTTGTCACTACTAAATCACATATGTATCATAATCAAGTCAAAAGAACCTCAGATGTCATTAATAAGCCAATAGTGTACTGCCAAAACAGAGTCAAAAACCTACATCAATTGTGTCAAAAATGTGCTAAAGCAACGACAAAAACATGTCACAACAGTGTCAAATACATGTCATTAATATGTCACAGTAACGTCATAGCCATGTCATACGGAAGTCATTTTGGAGTCAGCCTGGTGCTACAATTGCACCATTTTAATGTCCCTGTCGTGAGTTTGGCAAATATTTAGTGATCTCTGATTAGCTGAAGCATTGCCAGAAGTGTGCCATTTTCACTGTCAAAAGTTCCACGTTAGAAATGCGTCATATGACAATATATTTCCTTACACCATTTGCACGACGGGTAATTGATTAGCAGCCAATCAGTCCATGCGAATGGCATCAAATTCAGTTTTCTATTAATTGTTTCAAATTTAGAATTAAAATTCTTATAAAACAACATAACCTATCGCAATTATAATTATGTACTCCAATGCCATCTGTACCAAAACGTTAGGTCTACATTAAAACATGTCGTAAGAAGGTAGCATACATATGAAGTTGAACGTTGGTGGCTGGGATGATCAACACGTTTTCTATGTTTCTGTGTTACGTTAAATTAATTCTTCTTGTATTAAAAAAAAAAAAAAAAAAAAAAAAAAAAAAAAAAAAAAAAAAAAAAAAAAAAAAAAAAAAAATGTTAAGTAGGTACCAATATTTATTTAAGGGGGAAAGAATGTGACGATTAAATGTTCTCAAAATGTGATTTTTTTCCGTCGTGTCGTCACGATTCAAACGACTAATAAATAATATACGTACTTACTTTACCTACTATTTACTTATCATTTATGGAATTGGAAGTACATGCGTGCATTTAAATTTTTTATTGAAATTTCTGTCATTGGTAAACTAGAAAAACCGCATTAATTTGCGTTTATTAAGTATTTTGATTGGGAAGTTTTCGACGTCGACAATTTTTTTTTTTTCAATAGGAAGGTTTCTATACCTACTACAAATCGATATTGATTTTGATATTTACTTAGTGTAAATTTTCTTTAAATGGCACAACTCGATGCATTTAAATACTCATGTCGTGTTGAAAAATTTTTATAGCAAACGAGTGGGTATTATGAATTTCTAATCAATTTTAAACGATCGAAATAAATACATCGCGATCATGTGGGTGATCTAATAAGGAAAAAAACGAATTGACATTTTGTGCTATACTTACTTGGATTGGTTATAAAATAATTTAATAGCAGGATCGAAAAATTTATAAATAGTTTTTCTATGCAATGATTATAAAAAATATACTTAGATAGGTATGTAAAAATTGGAGAATTTTTTTTTGAAAATTATCTCGTTAACGAATATGTTATCAGTGATCATTATGAAATTCGATTAAAAATTAGGCACCTGTTCGCTGATAGATTGTACAACAAGTTTAATTAAATTTAAATGCAAAAAAGAAGCTTTAATTTCGTTTCGAGCTGATGTAAATCATTTGAAACAAGATAGATACAAGCATATAGGTATAGTACGACGATAAGAAAACTTACTCATAAAAATGCCTTCTTTATTTCGTATTCTCTATGCGAAATGTTGACCATACATCGACACACAATGTGAAAAAGAAAAATGATATCCGCATCTACGTACGTTGTCTGTATAAGATTATCAAAATATATTAAGGCTCCGTAATTGAGTCTTAAAAGAAAAAATTGTCAACGGACGCCTTGCCGTCTAAACCATAATTTAACTCTGAGCAGCTGTTCTGATTACGAAAACGGGTGAAAAAAATTTTCCTTCGTAAATATGTACGTGATACGCTCGGCAAAAGCTACCGGAGCTTTTTAGCAACCTGAGCTGCATTTGCGCTACCAAGCGGCGACACACGTAAACCTTTACAGACGCCTAGCAACAGGATAACAAATCGATACCTTTGCCCTGTCCGTCGGGCAATTGCAATTGCTGCGAGCCAGATGACAATGCTCTCGGTCAGGTAATTAGAATTGGAAAATACGACTGCTTAGCAATCGTTTTAATGTTACTACGGAAATGTAAACGTTGAACGTGCCCAAAGCCGGAGAGCGTAATTTTTTACTCTACAGAGCGCATTTCGATGAAAGTAAATTCAATACGAACGTAAAAATGACTTCGGTAACTACTACAACGCCTCCACCATCGACAATTTCGACAACGACGCCAAAAATGTTGTCATTTTTTGCGGGCCGGTCATTATTGAAAGGCGGTTTAAATGAAGTAGCTTCCACTCCACCACCTACAACACCACCTCCACCGCCGGATCCGTTCGATTACGAGAAGACCATGTTCAAAGATCGGCTCGGCGATAATGATTTGTCAAAGTTGAAAGAACAAGTACGTATACTCAAAGGGCTACCTTTGACCGAAGATAAAAGTCGACGACGTAAAATCGATAGCACCAAACCGCCCAAGGTACCGCCGAAATCTACGTTCACGTCGTGCAAACGTAAAGAACTGCAACAGCACAGGATGCTAGTCAGATGCGCTAATTTAAAAGATAAATACAGAGAATACGAGCTCGTTAAAGTGGAAAAAGAAAACGCGGCCCAGATTTTTCGACAACTAAGAAGCGAATCGATGGCCAAAACTATCGAACAAGTTGATCACGAATTCGACATGGAGGAATTGGAAAACCTTAGAAATTTAGCCTCCAAAGCTAAAGAACAAGAGGTGGTTAGCTTTCGTGAAACGTACGGTAGTAAACTCAGATACAAATTCAACAGAGGGCAACCCATCATATCGGAAAATTTTCGCAACTCTTACGACGATTTTTCCAAACCTCCGTTCATCGTCTGTAAAGATATTTTTCGCCCTAAGATACACCAGCTGCCAAAAATCGACAAACACCGAGAAACTTGGTATGTTCCAGTTGACGACGAAGAAGGTATACCTCTTCATAGGCAAATGAAATCGCCCGAACCTGGAGATACTCGTAGTAAAAGGGAAAGAGAAAGGCCGCCGGTTAAAAAAGGAAAAAGAACCGCACCGTCCGAATCAACGAGCTCCAAAGACGATTCGAAAAAACCTACCAAACGACCACCTTGGGGAAGTGGACTTTACAGAGGATGTGCTGTAAATATCGCTTGATTTTTGATCTATATCATCGAATGTACGAAATTTTTCCTACTCAACTGCGAGTATAAAACGTCGTCGTTATAAAATAAATTATTCGAAATGAGCTAGTAGTTTCTCGTTCAAGAACTTTGTAGAAGTGAGCTAGCCAGGAATAGTTCGAAGAAGAGGGTTTCCACCATCCACATTTCTCTGTGAACACTATATTTGGGATATAAATTTATAAAATTGCATTAAATGGTATGCAATGTTTATTTTAAAGCGCAGTTTCAAAAATGATAAAAAAAAGGGCAATTCCAATTTCTTTTTCGAAATTTTCAAACAATTCAAAAAACAAATTTCGCCAAAATTCTAGAAAACTGCGCCATTCTGATATTTTTATCAAGAATTCAATGAATAATGCTACCTTCTGGGACACATGGGCGTCACGCCAGGGATGCGGTGAAGAAATATTCTTCAGGAATAAATCGTTGTTGAAAGGTGGCGGGAGGGGGGGTGACTTCTAAAATTTATACCTGGTACAGTTGAAAAGAAGAAGCGCAAAAAAACAAAAATGTGTATTCATTTTTCAAGCAATATTTTTATAAGGTATTCAGAGTTTAGAAATATGTCAAAATATCAATTTTCTGAATTCTAATTTTCAAAATTTCGTAAAAATTTTGCTCTTATTTCGTTCAGGCTAGATATATTTTTAAATTTCAGAAATCACCCCCTCCTGAAATTAAGTACTGTTCCACCACTGCCTGGATTAATGGCACAACTAGAGAGGTATTTAAAGCTCCACCTTCTTCAAGACGAAAAAGTTGAACAATTTTTTTATTTATGCTAATTCTTTCTTATAAAACACTTGAAAATGCACTTTCTAAATGTTGAAAATTCCCATTTTTTTTTAAATTTTGCCCTCGCTTTGCTAAAGCATGTTATTTAATTAATTTCTCTACACGTAGGAACCTTGAAAAATGGTGTTTTTTTTACCACCCACTGTTCTGTAAAAAAATTAAATCTCACCCAAGTATGCAGAAAAAGTGCAGCTCCCCCGCCCAGAGATCCGCAGCGGAGCCAGAACCACAGGGGCTTGAACTGAAAATCTTGAAGTCGAAGCCGGAAGTACCTTTGAAAAATTGTGGGGACTTGAATCAAAAACCATGGAGTCGAAGCTGGAGGGACTAGAACTCCTCCCTCCGAATCGCTGCTTAAAACATGATGCTCAGTTTCACAACAGTAACAACCAGTGTTGCAAGAACGGAACGAGAACGAGAACGAAGAACGCTTTCGAACGCATTTTTCATGAGAACGCCAACGTTCTCAAGAACGAAACGGACAACTTGAGATTCTCGAAGAACTAGGAAAGAACAAAGGCGAATCTTTCAAAAGAACGAAAATGGAAACGAGAACGCATAAATTTTCTTACGTTCTTCGTTCTTCAGTTGATTTTTTTGTAATGTATTTGCAACAATTTTGCCTGCCTAAAACCAATTTTTTATTTTTTTGGGGTTGTGACACGGTGCAATAGAGCTAAAAAGTTGGAACTCCCAAAATACACATCTAGGGCCCCAACTAAATGTACATACCAAATTTCCACTTCCTAGCTCATTTTGGTGGAGAGATAGAGGAGGAACGGCCTTTTTTCAAGGTCAAAAAGGGAGAAAGTCCTTATATCTCCCGTCCTAATTGACTTAGGAGGTTGGATTTTTGGATATATGATACAATTTTTAATTTTTTGTCAATTGGCTTAAAAAGAGACAATTTTTGAATTTTCTATATCGTAGCACCCCCTCCTCCAAATTGGGACATGCCTGAATTTTGACACAAGTTCATCCCCACTCATAGATATTTAATCTGTTGCCAAACTGTGCCGATCGATCGAATTGGAGCGATTTTGGTAGATGATGAGCGGAGTAAATGATTTTAATGTTTAAAAAATAAAAAAATAAATAAAAATAAATATCTGATATCGCTAAAAATAATGTCTTAATGATCTTTTAGTGCCCTAAGAATATCTGCTGTTGGTCGATAGGTTTGAGTATAAATAACATAATATGGAGAGATAAAAATAAAACTTCCACCATTAAATGATAGTGTCGATATAGAGTGCGCTGAACCAAGAAAATTACCACAAAAGTAGCCAGTAAAAGTGGTTATCACGGGTCATCACCTTTAATTTTTAATTACATAACACTACAAATTGCAATTATAATGATGGAAAATCGAAAATGTATTGTGTTGTACCATGTTTTTAATCTCTTTGGTGAGTTTTAAAAACTATATTTCATTTTTGTGATTGATAAGTGATAAGTTTCAGAAAATGGTCACTGTTGCATGCACTCTATGGTTGTGGGCTTGGAAACTACATTTGTATCAATCCATATGTTATTAATACTCAAAGGTCGATAGACTGTTTAACTGGCAATATGGCATAGAAAATCAGGCTAAAAAAAGAGTGGGAACGAAAACGGAAACGAGAACGAGAACGACAGAGAAAGAACGAAGAACGGAGAACGAACAGGAACGCTCATTGAACGAAGTGAAGTTAATGAATGCTCTTGAAAAGAATGAAGTTGGAACTCTTCAGTGCAAGAACGCGTTTTTTAAGAACAGAAGAAGATGTGTTCTTGCAACGCTGGTAACAACACAAACGATCACGAATTAAATTATAGTTATAAGTTTTTTGACTTATATAAAATTTTTTATTTAAAATGTGGCACTGTCATGCGGCAGTAGCATTCGAATGGTGTTATGTAGCGCCACTCTCCAATGGAGGATCCTCAAGGTACCAGTGGAGGGGGCTGATGGAGATATCTCCGGAGCGTTTTAGAACTTTTTGGGGCCAGAGCAGGAGCCGGAGGCACTTATTAAAAAATTTTGGAAGTGGGAGCTGGAGCCAGAAGGACTTATTTAAAAATTGTGGAGTCGGAGCCGGAGTCGGAAGGACCAGACCTCCTCCCTTCGAATACCTTTGCCTCTATTTGTGGCCTTCTTCGTTAAACTGATGTATTATTGTTATTTAAGATTCGCTTCTGTTTCCTCACATTTATTATGAAGAGCTCTGAGCGGTTTTAAATGAATGAGAAAAAATGTTGTTTTTTCAGTTCCACATGTACAAAATTTTCTAAAAATTTCTCCTTCGTGTCGCTTTAGATGTATATTTTTTCCTTTTCAAAAAAAATTTTCATCAAGACTCCCCCTCCCTCACAATCACTTACAAAAACCGAGTATAGTTACGCTACTGATATGAAGAGGGCGCTCATCTTTGACGTAGGGGATCACCGTATTCCTGGCGTCACCACGTAGTGTGCCGGGTAAGTCTGAGCACACTGTACTGTTCCGGAATTTTTTCTTGTAGTACTTCAAAACCTTTTCCAGAGAAAATATTTCAATAAAATTCTGGATGAAATTAAATTTCACTCAAATGAAAATTCTTTCATCGGCTGTCAAAAATGTGAGGGGGTTTTTACGATTTCAGATTTTTGTTCAGTGATCTGAAAAAACCGAGAAAAGAAGTCTGCTAACGTATGAAAAAACAACTTTTTACACAATTCAAAATTATTTTACATTACCCAAATATGCAACAGGTAGAACTCTATTGTACCGTGATTTGGCTATGCGCAAGGGAGGAAGATTAATGTGTTAAAACCCCTCCCAGGATTGAAGAAACTGAATTTTTCGGGAAAGCTGCACTATAAAAATCAAAAATTTGTATAAATTATTCAATTTCCAAAAATACAATTTTTTATTAATTAAAAATATCATTTTTTCAAAAATGTTTGCCCCACCTTGCATACAAATTAAATTTTTACTTTCGCAAGCATCGAAAATTTGTACTCCGCTCTGAAGTGGGCCTTTTCACATCAACGTTTATACAAAATTAATAAAATATTGAGGGCGGAAGGGGAAAAGGACCTTACGTGTGTACTAACTACGAGTACTGCATGTTTTTATTGGCAATTTTTAATATTTTAATCATTAAATTTGAGAAAATTTTGGTTCAAAGAGACGACAAACACGTCTAAGTATCTCTAAATTCGTCAAGTGGCCATCGAACTGTTACAGTGTCTCGGTGGATTCATCCAACTCTGCAGATGACACATGTAAAGTTTTGGCAACACCTACAAAAAAGATCTGGTGACGTTTGTGCTCGGACAAGATGTTTCACAAAACATAATAATACCAATAACTAACCTACTCTATACAATTACGTAGTCAAGGGGCGGAGGGCGAGCTCTAAACCTTCTCTCGTGGCTAAAAAAAACTTGAAAATTTTTCACATCTACGCTAATTAATTTTTCTTATAACTCCTAAAAATATTTTTTTATAACCCATTTTTTCAAAAATAATTTAGCCCTCCCCCCCACTCAAATAGTAAATAGGAAAGTGGAAACCTCTTTTTTGAGCCATTCTTGACTACGCCGATGGTCGTTTATGATATATTTTACTTTTTTTTTTTACTGAATGAACTATCGTTTCATTCATCATTAAATTCTGTCAAGAGGAGCATCGTTTCCTCTATTTTCAATCAAATTTTGAGCACTGTACGTGTGGTAAATAATCGCAAAAATCAACCTAAACCATTTACACAACAATGTAACATTACTGTTGAGGGGGGGGTGGGGGGATATTTTATTAAAGTCAAAAAAGTATAGTACGAGTAAAGAAAGGACGAAAATTTTGCAAAATTTTGACCGTAAACGGTAGTTGGGAAAATGGTTATTTTGACGTATTTTCGAGTACAAAATGCCAAATTTGACTGTTCTTTCGCCAGTGAAAAATCGCTCTAAAGGGGTTGTCTCCAAACCACCTACCCTTCGCTTTTGCTCCCTTGCGCTAATTGTTCTTGCGCAGTTCCAAATTTTCTTTAAAATAAGCTATAATAGTATGTTCGAATGAAGCGAGAGTGAAATTTTTTTAAAATCGACTTTTTAATGATCAAAAGGAGCATTTTTAGGAATTTCAAGATAAAAAAAATTCAACATAAATGAAGGAAATTTTCAAGTTTTTCGGCCTCAAGGAAAGAAGTGATTTTTAGTCCTCCACCCCACCCCCATCGGCTACTCCATTTCGAAACAAAGTACTTAAATAAATTTAAAACATTTTTTTCGTTTTTCTTTAAACCACAATCATGTCAAGTTTTAAAAATTTTGAATGTAAACTGATAAGAACGAAAAAAAGTACCCAACATTGCAACGAATACGATGAAAATGCACCTAAAGATAAAATGCGTACCTATTAGTTACCTATCCACACTTTGAACAATGTATTTAAAATGATAACTCTTTTTTTCCCCCAAATATTACCACCAACAGTTATGGTAAAATTTCACATGGGGTTTTTGGATCGTAACTGGCTTCATTTTCGATGGAATAATCGAGAAAACTTTTTACGTTTGTTTTCTGTAATTTTGTGTTAGTTAAAAAAAAAAAAAAAAAAACGCTATTCTACACATTTTTCCACGATTAAATACGAGTAGGCAGGTCTATGTATTACGAACAAATTAATTTTCCATTGAAAAATTATTGCTTCTATTTGGATGTACAAATCTTTTAAATCAGGTATTCAAATTACCAATTATTCTCTTCGAATAGGTGTTCATTTATAGATTGGTAATATAGGTACAAATTACAAAGGTATGGAATTTTCTAGACGTTATTTTGTAGATTTGCAAAGGGAAAATTACGTCTTTTGTTCGAATTATACGAGCATAATTTACCATTTTCTTTGAAATTAGGTTTGCGAATTTTGTTGACTTCGTCGTCTCTCGTCATCGCGTTTACAATTTGTTTTTTGTTTTTTTTTTTTTGAAATTTCGAGTACAATAAAACCGTATCTTTTCTAAAATACAAGAAAGTATCTGCGCAAAGCTTATGATAAAATGAAGTTTATTTAAACTATCAATATTATCTTACAGCTGTTGAAAGTTTCATCTCGAGTGTTGAGTCAAATTGCGTAGTATCCGGTGACAAATCACATTTTAGCCAATACGATTTCATTTTCATATCTCGAGCACTTTGATTGAGCAATAGTTACCCATTTACACGTGATAGATTGAATTTTTCGAGTACCATCGATCTTCAAAAATTAACGAAATTTTTTCAAAATTTTGCCTCGTCATGGGTAAAGTTTTGTTTTAAACATACTTGACATAGTTTTGAAACACTGGGATAAAGGTTTTACAAACGAGTAGATACAGATATCCGATACCCCGTAAACCAAGGACGATGAAAGTCAATACAAGCCTTAGGATAGATATATTTATGTGGACCCTCCCATTCTATGCACGCCAATGTTGATTAAACAATTCTTACTAAATTTATTTTATTGCAGTTTTTTCAACTTGTCGATCTCGACTAGGTACCCATATTCTGTTTTTTTCCTTCGCTTTTCAAGTTCATCATGTTGTATCCCACCCTTGATCACTTTGTTTGGTAGGTATATGTGTGTGTTTTTTTGAATGATTTAGATTTATAATGTATATTGTAGGTATATACAATTTTACGATGTGGTGTGCCGAAAAATAAATTCTTCGACAAATAATTAGATTTTAATGAATTTTTTTTCGACAATTCGCCATGTTTTAAACTACGTTCAAATTTTAAAATACTACGAATATCATTTAAGATTTTACAAAGTGCATAATTAAATGTTATCATTTCAAATGTTTTTGTGATTAACGTTAAATTTTTTTTTTGCGTAAGTACCTGCTAATTTTTCTTTCATCTTCATTTTAACTATTCGCTTACAATTAAATGCTATTTTTGATGACGATAATATTATTTTTGGAAGGAGGAGGGATGGAGGATGGATGCAACATGCTTTCACACTTTACCACTTGAAAAAGTATAAGCTACCAGTCAACCTATGTTCCTAATTGCAATATTTGTAAACTTAGAGCAACTTACCTACTTGTGTGGAGTGAAAAAAAATCAGTGACTTCAATTCGGTTTAATTTTTGATATGTTACATAGTTTGAATTGAAATACCGGTACATAACATTTTAGCCCCTTGGGTCCCTTTGGTGGTATTCTAGAGTTTCTCACAGTAAAGTAATTTTCAAAGAAAATATATAATTTTTTATTTTCAGAAATTGAAAAATAATTTTTTTTAACGGCCATCTGCTCCAGAAAAATGCTATTTGGAGATGCTGAATATAACTCAGTACTTCATTTTTAAATCAGGTGTTCGCTAATGTTGCCAGATTTTAGCTAAAATTTGCAAAAATGTTTTTTTTTTTAGTGTCGAAAATCATACTTTTTAATTTTACTCGGAAATAGTGCGCTCTAAAAGAAATTTACATGGGAGCAAAATTACAGAATATTAAATTTCCAACCGAAAATGTTTTGTTATATTTTTCCCAGGGTCAATAGTTCGATGCATAATCGAAATTTTAGAATTATGCAATTTAATCAATTTGTTGATCAATTTTAACCGGATTATCTGCCATTTGTTGATGAAAACCAGGCTATTACAGTCCGTTGACCTACTTCGGACAAAGGCGGCGGAGGGAGGGATATCAACGAAATCCATTTTGCGGACCTAAAAGACCATTAAGACTATTTTTGGCCATGTCAGATATTTATTTCGATTTTTTCCCTAGAAATTAACAATCATTTGCTCAACTCAGTACTGACCAAAATCAATCAAATTTGGGAAATGGGCTTAGATTGGTGGAAAATTTGATATCCCGAAGTGTAGATCACCTTGGCTCCAAATTCAGTTATGCTCAAATTTGATAGAGGGGCTACGGAGGGGCTAAAATTCCAAAAACAAATTTTTTTTTTAGCCAAGCGATAGACAATCTGAAGTTGTATAACATGACCAAAAATCAGTCTCTCAGGTCAATTAAGAGGGGAGAAATGAGCCAGGAGGTTTCGACTTTTCAGTCTTATTTCACTCCCTCACAGCCCCAAAAATTTAGTTTTTTGGTCGTTTTTTTTTACTCTTTTGTTTGTTTCTCGTATAACTCCCCTCCAAATTCAGCCAAGAGGTTTAAATTTGGCGTGTACATGTAGGGAAAGTACTAGCTGTGCTTTTTGACGAATTCAAATTTTTAGCCCAATTGCACCCCCTCACCGCTACCAATATGTGGTTTTGTGGTCAGTTTTCTCTATTTCTTGGGTTTGTTCCTCGCATAACTCCCCCTCCCCCCCGCACCCCATTGGGCCAAAAACTTGTAAATTTGTTAAGTACATTTGATAGTGGTATTAGATTTCTTTTTTGGCCGTTTCGATTTCTCATCCCCATTGTATCCCCTCACAGCTTCAAAAAAGTAGTTTTTGCTAGGTTTTTTTTACTTTTTTGATTTTCCAAATTAATTTAGGGGGTTAAAATTTGATATGTACTATGTAGTCTGGGATGTGCCTTTCGCGGATTTTAACAATTCGGTCCTTTTTTTATTCCATCACTCCAATTCGGTCGATAGGCTGAGTTTGGCGGTGGATTTGATATATATAAGTGGGGATGACCTTATTCAGTTTTGCCCCATTTTGGAGGAGGGGCTGCTGAGAAACCAAAAACACAGAAATTGTTTCTTTTTGAGGCAATCGATAAAGAATCTGCAATTATATTACATATGTAAATATCAATCTGTTAGGTCCATTAGGAGGGGAGATATGGGAGTTTTCCTCCTTTTTGACCTTGAAAAAGAGCTGTTCCTCCCCTATCTGTCCACCAAAATGAGCTAAGAAGTTGAAATTTGGTGTGTACATTTGGTAGGGGCCCTACCATGTGTCTTTTGGAGGTCCCCACTTTTCAGCTCCATTGCACTCCCTCGCAGCCCCAAATATGTGTTTTTTTTGTTCGGTTTTTCTTATTTTTTGAGTTTGTTCCTGGCATAACTTCCTTCAAATTAGGCTAGGAACTTGAAATTAGATATGTACATTCTGTAGGAACTGTAGATGTGCCTTTTGAGGGTCACGATTTTCCAGTCCTATTTCACCTCTTCGCAGCCAAATATGTGGTTTTTTGGTCGTTTTTTCCAATTTCTAATGTTTGTTCCTCGCATAATTCCCTTCCAAATTGGACAAATAACTTGAAATTAGCTATGGACATTCAGTAAGGACCCTAGATGTGGATTTTAAAGGTTTTGCTTTTTAGCCCCATTGAACGCTTCCTAGCTTCGATGAAAGCCGGATTCAAAAAACTTATTCCGAAATCTTCAAAATTGAAAATGGAGTTCCCCAGGGAACGCTTCTCAACATAATCCTATTCCTTTTACTGGTTGATGATATTTCCAAAATCATACCAAAATCCATATCGCTTAGACTCTTTGTAGATGACATCAACGTATCATTAAAATTTAAAGATCCAGTAGTAGCACAAGAAGTTATGCAAGAAACATTTGATAAAATACAACATTGGGCTCAACATTCCGGACTTACCTTCTCAGATACCAAAACATATTGCGTACTATTCACACGTAGAAGAAAGATTCATGAACCAGTTCTTAAATTAGGCAACCATAAACTTCAATGTAAATCCTGTGCAAAATTCCTTAGATTCTTCGATGAAAGACTATCCTCCTGCAAACTCCACATATTGAAAATTCGCACAGATATCATGAAGAGATTAAATGTTCTAAAAATCATAAAAAATCCAAAATACAATCCTCCTAGGCATCTTCTTATACAGGTATATAAATCTGTTATCCGTAGCAAAGTTAATTATGGCTGTCCTGCTTACCTAAGTGCAAGGGGAAATATCCTATCAAACTTTAATACAGTTGTGAATTCAGCCTTACGCATGTGCATCGGCGCTTTACATTCCTCACCTATAAATAGAATTTTTTGGGAAGCTTTCGAAGTACCAACAAATTACAGACTACCGCTTATCACAAACAAGTATTTAACTTCAGTCATGACAACACCAACCAATTCCACCTCAATCAGAATCACAGAACATATTTTAAAATCAGCATTACCAGCACTGAAACAGATGACTGACTTTCTGTACATGATAAAAACGCATCACCTCAACGAACAGAACATAATTAAAGAAAAACAAATACACAATTATCCTGCATGGATACTGAAACCTCCGGAATTAGATATATCTCTACTAAAATACACAAAAACTGAATATCCATCTCATATCATCAACAAGCATTACGCAGCGAACATATCAGCCTATTCTAACTACATCAAATGTTTCACAGATGATTC
>FIZR01012160.1:0-13146 GCA_900060175.1 Ferrisia virgata
AACACCCACTCCATTCCAGATTCCTCCACAGTCATGCAAAAAATCCTCCTCTCAATAAAAGAACTTAACCTCCAACACCAAATTTAAGTCCTAACCTTTCTGACCCCTTTTAAACACTGGGCACAAAAATCTTAGCAATTATAAACGCCCAGGATAAAAAAAAAACAATAAAAAAAATTACGTTGAATTCTTTCAAGAAAAATCAAGCAGTCCAATTGGACTGTCCCCGCCAAGTATAAAAAAAATAGGGGTATGGTGAAATATAGCGGCCGTTTGTTTACAGTCTGATGAAGTTTGAATGGAAAAATGAGTTTTTCTTCTTTAAAAAGAAAATAGAAACATTCCATGATTTTTTTTTTAAAGTAATATCTAGGATAATCTAGAATATAAAATTATCTTTCGAATGATATAACATTCTTGAAATTTCGTACAATAATCATTTTATAAATGGAGAAAATCCGTGCAGAAAATGTAAGATTGTTCAAATATTCATTGAGAAATAAAAAAGAAAAACTAATCGTAGGAGAAAAGTCAATAGATGGTTAAAAATAGCTTGAAAAGAGGAATATTCTAGCCACTCAATGTTCCTCGCTAGCTATTTTGGTGTTTTAAGTGCAACGTTTCAAACTATAGAATTGAATTATTTCAAAAATCAAAATAGCTTTAGGAAGGAACATTCAATAACTAAAATATTTCTCTTCTCAGGCCATTTTTAACCATCTATTCACTTTTCTCCTACGATCAATTGCGTGCATCTAACAAATACTACGCGCTTAGGTTCCGAGTACTACTATTTACAACAGAGATAATTAGGCAGCACGCCCTCTATTATCAGGACCAAAAAGTTTGTAACTGGTTTGGGCGCATACTCGTGGCCCACTGCTGAACTCAGGGTTGTGAAAACCCGGCTAGCGATGCGGTGAGTTACCTGTAGATAGCGTAGAAAGCAAACGGGAAACTACAACGCGAACGCTCAATAAAAAGACCTCCCTAGAATCCATCCTGATACTATAGACATAGAGAACAGGTTCATGTTGGTCTTACCCACTTGATTGTATCAAAGGATGGCAGCACAGTCGATTTCAGACGACTTGAAACCTATTTGATTTGGTTCTTTCATCTCCTCCACTAAGATTTAGCATTGTATTCAGCATTCACAATATTTATAACTAAAATTTTAAATTCATTATCTTCACAATTGTTTTAGAATTTAAATGATTCGAACCCATTTAGGTATAACTAAGCTTGAAATCGACTGCATGTCTCTAGCTTCGCTCATATGGGGTTTACGGGTGAAAGCAGTACCAATCGTTTGTGAACGAAATGATTTTGTTAGTGCTCAACTCCTTTATTCTCTATTTCAAGAAATCTTGGACAGGGCTGGGGACATGTAAGCAGTGCTCGTGCGAAAGTGGGGGTTGAAATCAGTGTCAATGGTGCGTGCACCCTTTTAAAAAGGAGGTTGAAATGAGTGCAACTGGGGTCGTGCGATTTTCAGGGGGGGGGGAGGGTCTAGGGAGTTGAAGCTAATGTCAATCGTTTCTACTTCGTTAGTGCTCGTTCGTGGATACATTTATTTCGTTTTTACTTACCTCCTTCAACCCCTATTTAAAAGAATACACTTGGGTGGGTTTAGGGATATGAAATTTTCAGGAGTATGTTGGAGGATTGAAACTAGTGTCAATTGTTCAGGTTCACCCTCTTACAGGCAATTTTCAAGTCTGTGTTGAGGACTCGAAACTAGTGCCAATCGTTTATTTTTTGATAGTGCTCGTTTGTGCTCACACTTATTTCATTTGTACACACTGAACACCCTCTTCTATCTTTATTTTTAAGAACATTCTAGAGCAGACTAGAAATGTACCAAAACAAGAGGGAGTTGTGCACAAACGAAATGAGTACGTCCACAAACAAGCACTAAGGAAGCATAAATGATTGACTCTAAGTTTCCATCCTCTTAGCCACCTTTAAAAATTGCATGTCCCCAGCCCCGTCTAAGTTGTTTTTTTTTTTAAATTACAAATAGAAAGAGGTGAGCACAAATGAAATAAATGTGTGCACGAACGAGCACTGACGAAGAACAAACGATTGGCACTAGTTTTGAGTCCCTGTCCCCAACATGGATTTAAAAATTGTATGACCCTAGCCCCACTCAAAGTTTTTTAAAATAGCGAACGAAGGAATTGAGCACAAACGAGCATTAACGAAGCACAAACGATTGACACCAGTTTCAACCCTATAATGGTATTTTTTTTAATATAGGTAAAAGGCGGTGAGCACAAACAAAATAAATGAGTGTACAAACGAGCACTAACAAAGCACAAACGATACTCCTTTGCAGATCCATGAAAATTGCATATCCGCTACCCCACCCACTTCGATCCCTTTTCAAAGGAATATACGAACGAAACGATTGTGAGTACAAACATGCAAAAACGAAGCACAAACGATTGATGCCACTTTCACCCGCCAATTTTATATGTGTGTGGCTGGGGACATGCAGTCTTTTAAAACCAAATTCTAAACGAAAACGTTACCTCAAGTGCAAAGTGTTTTACCACAAAAGTTTCAAAGCAATGAGTTAATGATTTGAAGTCATAAATTATCAAGTAACTGAATCAAATAACACTGAACTACAGAATGAAAAAAAAAAATTGAAAGCAGAGAAATGGAAATTGGAAAACAGCATACAAACATTAAATCTCATAAAAGGTTTAAGCTTCAATCAGTGAGCCGTACAACTACCAAATTATTCAAAAATACAAAAAACAAAAAATTTACGAGGTAAAACCTCTCTACATCATATATATATATATAAAGCTCTGAAGAATATCATGCAGAGCTCATAACATTCTGCTTTTTACACCCTAGAACTATAGGCAGTAACTGCAATACAATACAGTTAGAAATCTACACTAACGGTGGTTAAAATGATTAAATTTTTATCACGCAGACGTAGGTAGACACTAATAAATACATTTAAGCCGACATGTCGTCGTGTTTTTTTGGTAAGTTGGTAGGTATGCTAACTATCATAAATTCAAAACAAGGTAAAAAAATTTTATTCGGTAGTTGTGCTTGTTTGCAAAAAAAAAAAAAAAAAAAATGCTACCATTGCGATAGGACGTGTTAATTTTTAATGAGATACCGCCCAAAGGTATCAGGATGTTGGAAAATTAAAGTGTAGTAAAATCGCTGATAACAGATTCATTGAAACGGTTTAACATTGCGGAGAGATTAATTAGGCGAGGTAGGGTTTTGTATACAGATATACCTTTCAAGCTGGTTAATTTATTTTTAAAACTTTGAACTTGTAAAAATTATGAATTATTCAACGTTTTTAGCCGTCCAATGGTACGTCTGCGTATTTCATTTGATACATCATTTATTATACTGTCTTATTTAAGGCTTTTGGAAATTCCACATTGTCGTTAACAAATTATCGAATACGATTAAACCCCTGCGTCTATGTTACACCAGTATACCTATCGATGTAATAGTATAAAGCAGATAGCTAGGGCGGCGTAATTCTCTACACACACACTAACTATATTCGCATTAATATACAATTAAACGAGAGAGTTTGTATAGTTGTATTGAATTTTTCATTTTTCTGATATTATGGTAATACATAGAAAAGGAGCGAGAAATATAAGCGATTTATGAGCTGGAAGTTGATTTTCGACATTTGCTAACATGTGTAGTTCGTTAAAGGCGAAACATTTCGTTTGGATTTGGGATATTTCTGACCATATCAGAAGCAGAACCGCGACGCGACGCGTACGAAAACAGGAAAAAAAAATCATCGAAAGGTCTTTATTTTTGATGAATTGATTTCCGAGTCCATTTTTCTTCCCATCGAGGTCATAAATAACAAGTCAGCTGTCATTTTGCGGTGTAATACGCGGCGAGGTTTTTATTATTTCCCCATCCCTGGTAGCCTGATTCTCCCCGATGCCCGGAGATAGTTTTATTACTATTTTATCGGGTTATAGCTCTTCTTTTTTTTCTTTCTGTGCACTATGACTGTTGTTCTCTTTACTTTCATTTAAGGTGACAAATTGAATCGGTGTACGCTGTATGCGGGAACAGATGGTGGCGGGTTTCCTCGCGCCAGTTTGCTTCCCAACTAGGATTATTTATAAGGGTAATATACATACCAAGTACCAAACAATTTCGCATCGCATAGCGTCGTCTAAATGCGTCTTATTTTTTAGTTATTCGCTTGCGTCGTAACTTTTACCCTTTCACCGTAGTGGAAATATTATTGTGCTTATACACAAAATTAAACAATCAAATAACATTTGTGCGCGCGATAATAAATGGTGTTTTTTCAAAAGCTGTAGAAATGCGACTTTTAAATACCCCCAGAGTAAAGTATTGCAGCAACATGCGATGAATATACATTAGGAAGATATCAGTGCATTATGCAACGTTTTAAACATTTTTTTTTTTAAATAAACAATTTTGTTGTTTAAATTCATGAAAAAATTTCATCAATAACTTGATTGGATTTTAACCATCAGAGCATTCTTTTAAAATAACTTGGGTATTAACCACTCAACAGAAAAATTTCAGTTGCTGTTCAATGCTACATACTTTTTCCATATGGTTGTGGTTTGTTTTGCAAAATTCGATATTCATTTGAATTATAAATTTTTTAAAATTATTAAAAAAAACACTTATATGCTGAGAATTAGTAACTAACCTTATTGTATAGGGAATGGTTGGGACTATAAGGTAAGTTACCAATTATGGATCACGTTCCAATTATCCATACTATAAAAAGTAATCCCCGAAACAAATTACAAACAATTCAAACATCGTACGAGCCTGATTGATGCATTAAAATGTAGATATGGTTTCTCAGGAGGTACAGAATAACGTTCATTTTGTCGTGAAACTTTCGAGCTTTCAAAAAAAAAAAAAAGCTTTAAAAATTCGATTTTGGACAAGCACAGACTTCGATTCAAATAGGAAGCGACGAAATCGTTGCTTTTTATGTAAACAAACCAGATCCACCTTAGGTCTCAGAAGTATTCCTCAGAACAGATAACAGCCTTATTACAGCATTGTACAAACGTGATTAATTCATTCAAATATATGTAGCTTATATTCTCAGACGGTGCGAAATGGTTTTTATTACAACGAAAAATTTTCGAACTTTAAAAAAAAAAGCTCCAAAGATTCAATATTGGATTACCCTAAATTCAATCAATTTTGATAGGAATGTTGAAGCATTTTTCTTATCACTTAGTACGGTGGCTTTATTTCGTCATGCGCGCGCACGTTCAAAATTTAGACTCCAGATGAAAATTTTTAATTTTTTATTGCGAATTGTAAAAATAACTGCTAATTATCGATATCATAGTATACTGAAAAATAGGAACGTTTCCACTCCATGCCACTAAAACATGAAGAAAGCTCGAAAATTCGAAATTATATCAAACATTTTAATTTCAATAAACTTCATTTCAAGACAAGATAGTTGGGCATGTTCTGCAGGGCGCTTAATTTTGCATTAAACAATTTTTGATCAGTAGGTGAAGAATGAAGATATTGTGCAATAAAAATAAAATATATTGACGTAGGTTTTTCAAATCAGCTATGAGAACAGATCAAAAGAATGGGAAAAATTGCTAACTGTGGCATATGATCAATGATTAAACTATCATTTTTATTTTTCATTTTTGGAAGAGAAGAGAAGATGGGCAATAAATACAGGTAGCAATAGGTAACAGGGACAGGGACAGGGTGACAGTCTGACAGGGGCCATAATGCCATGATCTATGAAAACTGAAGCAGGCTTGAATGAAAATGAGATGCTTAGATAAAGGTAAAAAGTGAATGGTTTTCAGCTCAACTTCAAGAGCTGAAAATTTAAATACATATAAAAATACATCAATGGAATGATTACAATGCTGGAAATAAAAAAAAATTAAATTCAGAATTCAAAATTTCAAATTCAGAATGGCAATCAAGCTAAATGTTTGTTTCAGCGCTTAGAAAACTTTGGAATTTCAAATGTTTTTTCAGATTTTCCAAAGTTTTTATCACAAGGCAGTCTTTCACTACTAGCTATAGATGTAACATTGTTTTTGGATAAGAATAAATATTCAATAGATTGAGATATTTGAGATGATTTTGATGTAAATAATTAATTAAACAAATAAATGACTAAAAATAATAGTTATTAAGTTTTTTTAACTCGGAAATTTTGGGTATTAATTTTTTTTACGAATTTACAATGATGTGTTGCTCATTCTATGTTGTGTAGAGTAATTTTTTAATCCCAGAAAATTGAAAAAAAAACATTTGAAATTCCAAAGTTTTTCAAGCGCTTAGACTTTAAATTATTGATAAAAAAATTTTAATTTAAAATTCATAAAAATGATTTGACAATTTCTGTATAAATTTTTCGCGACAGGGCCCTCTTGTGGATCAAAATGATCAATCGATGTTAGCAAGTTTCAAAATTGCCCACCAGGAACGCTAGCTACCTAAATTAGTGAACAAATGTGGATTCTTTTCATAGATCTATGGTATATTGATTTTGGTGGAATAGATATTAATTAAAGCTCATTTGGTTGGAAAAAGTAGTTTTTTGTGAAACAATACTTGTTGTTTTGGGACTAGTTTCTTTATTTCACTGTAATTTTCAAAAAATGAGATTAATGACAAAGCTTTAGAGTGGAACGCAAAGAACCGAACGAAATGAAGAGAAAAAAACGATTTTAAAAAGAGAAAACCCAATGGGAACGAAACACTCTTCTCTTAAGAAGGAACGATAAACTTTTGAAACAAAACAAAAATCAAACAAAAACATTTAGAACGAATGGGAACAAATAAACTGGGAAAAGCTCAAAAAAGGTTTGGCAAATTTAATGTTGGATCCGCGATTCAAAGGCATAATTTTGCACAGTATTGAATTTATTGCTCTGAACGACTATAAGCTGCAAATTAGGATTTAATTAACCACTATATTATTGAAAATTTGAATTACCTGTAGAAATAGGAACAGAATAGAACTAAATCCCTAAAATAGTTGGAGGGAACAGATCGAAGAGAGCAAATCTAATTATTTCCAACAAGGAGAAGAACGATTGGGATAAATACATCAATGCTTTTTTGAAATTTAGGAATGGAACAGAATTGAACAAAATAATCGTTTTGGTCTCAAGCCTTGATTAATGATGAATGTTTTGTCATTTTATGTTTGTGGATACATAAAATTTTAATATTCCTTACGTTATTGAAGTTTATTGTTTTGTTTGCTGTAACTACGAGGTTCGCTAATCCATAATTGGTATGTTTTGTAAACCTTGAATTCTTGAACTTTCTAAAATACTTCTATCAGATTTCCTAAATGAACTTTTTAAGGTTTTTATGCAAAGTAAACATCCCAAACTACATGTAACAGCCATCAAAACAAAGTTTTCCATCATGCAATTGGGTGGAGGGAAAAAGAAAACGAGGGATCATTAATTGGTAATTTACTTCATATAGGAATTTTTTCAAAATTTGCAACTCAATGTAAATGAACCTAAAATCTGGAATCGTTCACAGGTCATGCATGCGGGCATCAAAAATATCTCAGCTGTACGTGGGTCTTAATTTCTCACAATTATTTACATGAACATCACGACACATCTAATCAAGGTTCATGTACAGAAGGTGCAATTTGCAAATGGTAATGTCCATGTGGGAAATTTTTTATGTGTCTTGTGAATGGCTGAGAAGTTGACGTTCATGTACATTAAGTTGATCAAAAAAATATACATACATTGAAAATTGAAATGAAATTAACAATGAAGTGAATGTGTCTCGAAATGCGAGAATTTTAACCAAAAAATCAGTAAATAGGATTCACCAGTAGTACAACTTATCAAAGTTCTTTTCACCAATTGAATACAATTTGCTACCACTGAATTATATTCCACAAGGTAAACCAATAGAGTGAATTTCTACGTTAGATAAGCCAGCACGGCACCACGAAGTAAACATCGAAACGACGACGATCACAAGACAGAAAATCTTTTTAATCACAGTTCACAAGACTTTATATTATTTTCACTCCGACATTTTGGCTTCAATAACGGCGAAACCGACACAATCAAAGGATATTTCGTCAGAATAACGGTAAAATCGAGGGCATTGGTAGTGATAAATAACTTCCTTATGGTTTATCGTCTTGCAAAAGTCTTTACAGTATACGGTGTTGCAGATTTACGCTGTTCAAAATTGTTTTGTGTAAGTCGCTATGCAGCAGTTTTACCAAGATATTCTACCCTAGAAAAAAGTTGAGTGTTCGATTTAAATTAGTGTTATTTGTTACACTCATGAGCAGGTATTCTATACAGCATTGGGTTAACTTGATAGAAAATTTATACCTCGTGGTAGAGTTATAAAGTGAACGTTATATCTCACCAGCGAAAAAAGACCTGAAAATTTACCTTTATTATTTTACTAACCCCTGTGCGTTCAATATTGCAACATTTTCCTTCTTTAAACGAATAAGTAAATAAAACACTGTAAATCGTTTACAAAAAAAAAATCAACTCAACACAATGCAAATATTGTACCGTACCTCATTAATACTCCTAATGGAAGTAAAAGACAATAAACAACCTGAAATCAGTTGGTACTTTTGATTACTATACGAGCCTTTTAAAAAACAGTTGTTAATTGCAAATTTTTTAATTCCACCCTAGCCTCTTCTCTGTGTAAAACGACCACACTAAATAATTTTTTTAGTTATAGCGGTTTTATTTTTTTGCAAAAGGATCGAGCTTACTTGGCAAGGATGTTTTTTTTTTTTTTTTTTTTTAAGAAAAAAATATATATCGTGAAGAACCAAATATGTAACTAAGGTTTTCAACATTGTAACGTAAAAAAAAAAGTTATTCGAGTGGCTTATGTAGAATATTTAATAATATACAATTTAGAATCTATTCAAATGTGCTTAGTTAACGATTTCTCTGAAAAATGCACTATATGTATGATGATGAGGCAAAAATTGAAAAATAAAAAAGTACATTTCTCCAGATTATCCTTACCACGTCTCCATGGCAACGGTAAATTAAATTTCTTTAGCATATCGTATAAAAATATAGAAAAAAAAAAAAGAAAAAAAAAACAGAAAAAAAATTTAAGTATATATGTTAGGTACTCTTCGGCCTATTTCTCATTTCTCGGCAGCATTAATTATTTTTATTAGCTTAGGAATAATAATTCGTTGAAAAAAAAATTTTTACAACGTAGTTTTGTTTTCCTTATGTCTATACTTTCTTTCTTTATGTGGCGTAGTATCTTAGGGGATTTCCAATACTCGGTCTCGTCGTAAGGAAAATTCCTCGCAATAATTGTATTATTTTACTACTTTAAAATGGCCAAGAAACATGATCAAAGAGCATTGCGACGAATGAATTTGTAAATTTAACTACTTTACGTTGAATGTTTACTCGCATGAAAGCGAAAGCCATTCGTAAATATACCCGCGTCAAAACTTAAACTTGCCGAATAAGCGAATTACTTAATTCACGAGGAAAGTTTTAAAGTCGCGGCAAACATGGGACCGGTAAAATTAACGTAAATTTCAACGGCGGGATAAGTGTGAAATGAAATCAAGCTTTGTGGCTGTACTTTAAACCAACGTAGGTATTTTAGTGTGCCAACTTTAAAACAATTTGTCTGCATCGAAAATGACTGACGGACATTAAAGCGTGTCAAAACGATCAACAGATACTTTGGGTAGTATTATCCGGTTTACGAATTTGGCGAAATTGCGACAAGGTCGCAAAGATTTATGCGAATAAGCTGTTTTGATAGAGGAGCAATTCGATTCAGGTATAGTAAGTATTTATGGCTGAGCCAGACGATGCTTAAAATTCTGTTTTTACCACAGCGAGATCAGTTCTCTGCTTAAAATTCACCATTTTCGATATGGTTAGTACAAGAAGTACCTGGCTACGTACTGAGACCTATACTAAGATTTGTTATGAGCGTGCCATAATAGCGTAATATTATATCATATTTGAAAAAGCGATTCCAAACATGCAAAGTTAGGCTAGTTTTCACATATCGTGTCTCCCATGAGATAATCACTATATATATACAACTCAGCTCAGAATAATTTAAATGTCTCAAAGTTGAGATAAAAATATAATTTTCAAACGATATTTTTTCTTCATTTACATAGACCTGTACATTATCTTCTCCTCCTCCGCCACCCATTACTCCCTAAAAATCAGGGTACCAGAAATCCTCATCAATTCATCTTGCGCTAACCTCTCAATGGAAGAGCGAGGTTCACAAAATCAATTATTCGCATTTATCTCTTCAAATATTGAAAAAGGGATAGACTTATGATCCTTCAAAGTTTAAATGGATTGCAGGAGATTGAGAAAACCAAATTCAATTTTCCGTTAAAAATATTTAGGACCTCAGTCACGCAGCTAAAAAATTGTGATTTAAGTATCTGCAAACCTTTTTCTCTCAGCCATTTCCTTAGCAATAATGTTGGCCCTCTATCAATTGCTCGAAAACTTTTAAATTGCTAAAATAAGGATTACCTATTCAATTTAGGAAAAAAAAAAATGAAAAATATTACATCATTTACATCAAATACTAGTCCAAAAATTTTGTCAGTTGAAGAAAATTTTGCATAGCAGTGCTATAACCTTACAAACTAATTTCAGAAAATTAAATTCTGATTGTAATGAAAGAAAACCAAAACTTCAACTTTCAAAACATACCAAGATTAAACTTTAAAACCAGTTCCTCTCGAACTATGAAAAAATGAGTTAGCTGGTTCTTTCCCTGTACCCAACACTTATACCCAGGCTTATTCTCTCAGCTTTCTGCATAAAATTTTAAAGAATGTATTCGTGGGAAGAGGGTTATTATTTTTTTAGTCAAGTTTTCCAAAGGAAAAACATCGTTTTGTCTGATATGTTTTTTTTTTTATCTAGTTCTCATGAGGGAAAAAATTAATTACTCGGTCCCATACTGCCCAAAATTACTGAAATTTAAAATATCGCCAAAACTCGCCGAATGTATTTTTTTTTTTTAATTTGAACGATCCATGGTCCAAATTGGGAGAGGTCTATTTTTGCAACTGGCGGTAAGCGGGGCTAAAAAATTGAAAAGTAAAAAAATTTCACTACCAATCGATGGGAAATCAAAAGAGCTACAACATATCCAAAAATGAACTGTCTACATCGATTACAGCCTAAAAAATCGGTCCATTTGGACCATTTTACGAATATTTCGATGATTACTCGTCTGTACAGGCCGAACTAATTCACCTACAGGATTGAAACTTGGTAAGTAGTTGACAGAAGTGCCTGGAGTGGGCCTTTTGGGGAACTCAACACGTCACCCTGAACCCATCCTATTACAGGTCCAAAAAATCCATGTTTTCAATGTTTTCGATTAATTGCTCACCTGTACAGGTCGCCCTAATTGAGCTAGCGCCTTGAAACTTTGTACACAAGTTGGAGAGATATGCAGGGTGTGCCTTTGCGGGTCTCAACCACTTCTGTCCAAATGGACCCCTACTACAGCCCCGGAAAGGGAGTTTTTTTCAATTTTTTCCAAATTTAACCATCAATATGGATAATTGTTATACATTTCCAGGAAATCTTTTTTCATCGTCACTTTTTTGCGATGATGAAGAGATTAAAGGTCGGCTATCTATTTAAAAGTGTACCTACGCTTTTTTCCAAATTTATATTCAAGCCATGACAATTTATTTTCGAGGGAGGAAATGCAGGAACCTAAAAGTGTGCCATTCTGAAATATCGATATAATGTATTCAAAATCTGTACAACGAATTAGGGACGTGGACCACAGGAAAACCTGACTGTGAAAGCATCGCGACGCGAAGCTTTTTTTTTTGAAAAATTGAAAGGTAAAAGACCATAAGTGGTCTCTGATCAAGGCAGTACTGGGCCCTAAGATGAACAAAGTTGGGTAAGGTGCACAAAAGCCAGTTTTTTTAATCCGAAAATGATCCTACATTTGGGAATTAACAGCTGCACCTCTTGGATCTGGCAAGGGTTACGAAATTTTGTGTGGTGAGTTTTTAACTATCAATACGAGTCGATCTACCTTCTTCAATTTGGTCAGAATACAAGGTATGTTTTTTCATTACGTCTAATGGATATATGCACATTAGGCTAGAGTCGAAAAAACCTCGGATTTTGACAATTTTTTATTAAGGATGTTTATTTTGAGAGGGGAAGAGGCTGTGCAAAATTTAAGTCCAATATCTGAAAAGCGAGGACGATGGTAGGGATCCTCAAAGTAGGTAATTTTCAAAAAAAAATTAAGTTTTTTCCGTTCGATTGGATTACTTTTTTAGGGTTCAAACTGAGCTTCAAAAGCTTGCAGAGGAGAATCAAATTTTTAAATTGCTATGTTTCGATTTTGATAATACTTGAATAGTTGGGAAGCGCGAGTCAAAACCCCCTAACCTTTCCTCCAAATTTTCAGTTTTCTAAATTGATTTTTCGATTTTTTTACGAATTTTCGAAGATTTACTTATAATTTATACACATAATGTTGCTTCTAGTCCATGTTACCGTAGAAATAATCTTTGAAAATTCTTAAAAAATCTAAAAAGGAACTAAAAAGTCAACACTTCCAAAAAGCTCGTTTAGAATTTGTACTAAATTCACACGCCAAATTCAGGTTTCCCAGTTCAATTTAGGAGGAGATATGCGAGGAACAAAATCAAAAGAAAAGAAAAATCGACCAAAAAATCACATTTTTGAGGCTGAAAAGTTAAGATCTCTAAAAAGCACATCTACGACCTTTACTAAGTGCATATACCAAATTTCAACTTCCTAGCGCAATTTGGTGGGAAGGGAGGGGAGGAAAAACTCTTTTTCAAGGTCAAAAGTGGAAAAGCTCTGATATTTTTATTTTTCGTTGGTCTAAATTGAAAATTTTTGAAGTACCTAATCATTATTTGATTTCAATGTATAGAATCCAAATCCAATATATAGTTTTTCTCCTCGCGTCCTCTTCAATGTACTTCTACACCAAACTTGAAATAATCGTTAGTTAGAGTTGGCGATCATAAAATTAATTTTATGCATCTCTCTCTCTCTCTCTCTCTCTCTCTCTCTCTCTCTCTCTCTC
>FIZR01012161.1:0-34197 GCA_900060175.1 Ferrisia virgata
GTTATAGGCCAAAACGTTACTTTCTTTAGCTTTTAATTTGAGGATTTTTATTTTTGTAAATTTTCAACTGATTTTTTTCAAACTTGCCTAGGTGGTAGATTATACCAAAAGGTATTTATGGGTAGTATGAAAAAATTTTCGATAATTTTTTCTGAACGAAGCACGTGTTTGAAAACTCCAAATCCAGTTTTCTATGTCTGCGTAAAACATTAGGGAGGCAATTCTGAAAAAATTCTGTATCATGTATTCAGTTCGTATGTATACAAACTGATATTTTTTCAGAATTTTAAAAATGAAGGAAGATTTTGGAAAACTCGAAAAATCGGTTTTCCACTGCGTCTTTCGTTCGTAAAATTGTCATTTTTGATCAACCGGTTTTCATTTCAATTTGCTTATTTTTTGTGGCAACTAAAGTACAAAGTTAAAATTTGAAAATGTTATCTTCTTTATTTACGAAATTGTTATGGGAAAAAACTAGCGAGTAGCAACAGATTCGTGTTCAGCAGCTCAAACTACCTCTTTTAATTCCATTCGTGTGATAAAAATACCTAAAATCCAAAAATTCACGATTTTTATTTGGAATGAAAAATGAAGAAAATTAATCAAAAATCACGAAAAGATGTTGAAAATCGTAGGATTGATCAGAGACCTAACTACCCAAAGTCTTCAAAACGTGGGAATGGCAGCCATCTGAAACCTCTGAAATCCTCAAAAATCAAAGTATTTATCATTAAATACTTGAAAAATATTGTGAATTTTACTTTTTGAAATTTTAATAATATTTCGAAAGCTTTCGATGTTCAACTCTTGGCTTGCTAAGAGGTGTAAGTATTTATTTATACTTTTCTTCTTGCATACAAATTACAATTAATAAGGTCGTACATGGATAACATAATACAGCGATTGTCAAGTTTTCTCTATATCGCAAATACACAAAAAATCCTACAAAAAATTGTCCATAATTTCTATCCAACTCGGTACTTTTTCCACCCACAATCAAAATTTTATTAGAAAATAAGTTCTCCCATTCTCTTTTCATCCAAGAAAGTTTATCACTTTTCAAAATCACAATTTTACGTCACTCAGTATACACCTGTTTCTAATAGGACCTTTCAATTTGTTTTTTTTTTTCGAAAGTTGGAGGGGGTATGGAAAAAAAATTACGGAATGACGTCGAATGAACGTGGTAAAGGTTATGGGTTTCTGACCTTTGAGTATAAATAACATAATATGGAGGGATGAAAATCGGACTTCTTCCATTACATGACGGTGCCGGTATAGAGTTCGCTGAACCAAGAAAATTACCACAAAAGTACCCAATAAAAGTGGTCATCATCTATCATTTTTAGTTCCAAAACACCAACACACGCAATTATAATGATGGAAAATCGAAAATGTATTGTGTTTTACCATGTTTTCAATCTGTTTGATGAATTTTAAGAAATATATACTTAATTTTTTGTGATTGATAAGCGATAAGTTTCAGAAAATGGTCACTGTTGTACGTACTCATGGTTGCAAGACTGGAAACTACATTTGTATCACTCCATGTTTTATTAATACTCAAAGTCTCTAAATTGACCCTTACCCCGACTCCCTTTTTGATTTAAAATTTCAAAATTTACATAATAATCAAAAAAATAAACATTAAAAAAAATGATTGCTTTTCATGGGTTCGGAAATTCAGCTTAAAAATGTAAAAAATCAATTATTTAAAATTTTCTCAAGGTAGTAACATAAAAGTTTAAAAATCTCATCATTTTTTAATGACATAATAAATAAAAGTATTATCTATACATTTTACTTCCTTGTGAATAAGAAATTCGTACATTTTATGGCGAATGCAGGAATGCATTGAAATACAATTTGCAAACATTGAATAGACTAAAAATCACGATTATACATAATTTCATAAGCGACTACCCCGCGAATACCAATGACGAAAAGGTCGTAAACTATGTAAGGAACATTTTGTTTCCTATTCAAGTATTTCGTAAGTCACATAGATTTAGATTTACACACATAAATGAGAAATTCCAACTCATTTGTGAATTAGAATGGCCTCCATTTCGAAAGTGTAGCCAACTTTCATTTTTGGTAACATGGCTCAAAATACTCCTTAGGATGTACCCTTACAGAAAAATCATGTTCCACAGTATTGGGGGGGGGGTAAGCGGATTTTTTTCTCTCTTTTAGGCCACACGAGTAGAAAATTACCTATAATAAGCATAATTATGTCAGGTAGAAATTGTGACCGCGCACAACTTCATGCACGGTTATCTCACAAACGAGGCTATTTCACACGCGTTGCAATGCATCAAAAATATTCTAAATTTTATGAGGAACATTTCTAGTCCTATTTATTTTTATTGTAAGTCTCGCGGTTTTCGAGTTATAAACGTAAATATGAATTTTCGGCTCACCTGCCACTCAAAATAGACGCCATTTTGTAAGTTCAGCCAACTTTGATATTTCGGGTAACATGGCTTAACATATTCCTTAGGATGTCGCCTTTAAGAAAAAAACGTGTTTCAGAGGATCACCGGAGAATGGGGGAGGGGGTGTATCCTTACCCTCTACTTTATTTTTTCACTCAAAAGAGTAATTCTAAGGTAGCTAATTTTATCAGAGAATCGTCATCTTGAAAACGCTCGGGTTAGACATTTTGCAACATTAGGATATCAACAAGTAGAGAAATAAAAACCAATGGCACCTATCGCTACACAAATGTTACGTAACAAGAGATATTTCTCGTTAGTTTTTTTCACATCATTATGATACAACATTCTTCTTTCTCGATATTACTTAAAAATATTTACGAGTAAATAAAATTTCACGGCTGAAAAAGCAAAAAATTGTGAGGGTGAAAGAATCATTCGACGTTTGTTTATTTTACGCGTAAATGTTGGGAGTAAGAAAAATGACACGAAATCGACTCGAGCGTCGACCATGTTACGCTCATCGAGTCAACTTACAGTTGCAATTTTGGGTTTGTTCTGAACGGTCGTTTATTAAATTTCATTCCGCGGATGATTTATCTCGTAAAATTCTACCAATTTTATTTTACCGTGTAATAACAGGTAATTTAATTGTATTATTTCAACGACGTCGTAATGATTTTTAATCTTTATAATTTTTTTGATCCCAATTTTTCCCATCCCTATATTTGCAGGCTTTTTTTATTCTATTTGTACAATTTTCATTGTTGACGATGTTACAATAATGAATATTGTGAATTTCATCGAATACTTGATGATTATTCATACGATTTATTTTTCCAAAAATAGAACAAAAATGTTACTTAGTTTATACTTTTTTTCCCTTTTTTTTTTTTTTTTTTGGAAAATATTTTCCATTTGAATAAGTTAGGTATTATTCTAATGTATTTGCATAAATAATGAAAATTATACATTATACCGAAATGTTCGAAAATTACGAATAACGTATTTTAATATAATCAAAATGCAGCGTGATTTTTATACTTGAAAAAAACAGTCACGAACACGTTGAAAAAAACGTGAGCTTAATATAGCTCGATGTGCAGCCATATATAAGATAGAATTTTTTTTCCAAATGTGGGATGTACCTGGAATTGTGCTGGAATGAAACACGTCCCTTTTTTTTTTTTTTTTTCTTACAAATTTCGTTCATCTGTTTGGCATTTTTGATTTAGTTATTGATGATACCGAGCCAAGGTAGGGCTACACATATATGCGATACATGTGATGAATTACAATTTTCTTATATTAACTTGGCCGAAAAAGGACGAAGACGAAATTTCACCAGGTTCAAATAGAATTTTGTATTAAAGTCTTTTCTAAAGAGTTGACGCGAATGAGATTCATTATTGATGTAGGTTTTTCGAAAATTGTATTTGTTTGTCGAGTTTGGTTTTTGATAATGATTGATGAGATTTTTCCTCGTAACTTAATGAAATGTTAATTTCTTCGTTAATTAGCTCAGAACTTATATTCCTAATGGTTTTTTCCCGCAATGACATCCACATTTACTAAATAGCTAGGTATCTTTAATATTGCCTGATGGGTTGTAAATGATGATTTTTTTTTTTACGCCTTACCGAGCTGAGTAACGAGTGACGGAGAAAAAAAAATTACGTACCGTGGTATACGTTACGTTTGGAGAAAAAAATTGAGAAAGAGAGAGAGAGAGAGAGAGGAAAAAAAGGAAAAATATAGCTGTAGAAATTTACTAAAAATGTCAAAAGAATAGGCATTAAGAAGTGATCTCTTTCAATTAAGAATGTCTTTTGCCCGCAAATGCGCCTCGTTGTTTTGGTAGCTTGGTTGTTGTGGCGGTTGAAAGACTATTGGAAATTTATTAGTTTGCAAGTTTACGAAAAAAAGATTTGAGTTTAGGAATCATGGACGATAAAGTTTGCTAAGAAAATATACAGCACGTTCATATTCATTTGAAAAGTTGTTGGGTGACGGTTTCGTGCTTTTCGTTCATTTTGCCAAAACTTAAGGATATTTTACCATGAGAGTTTGGCGTGAATTTGAAACAAATATCTTTATATCGACGGCGGATATCGAAAATCTCGTGTAAATAAATTTCATTCTTCGCTTTAGAAGCTGTAATAATGCCTGTGGATAATTTTTCATCTTCAACGATACCGATATCTTGTACGCTCGTTCTCGTATGTTGTATATGCAAAAGTTTGATTTTTTTTTTTTATTCGCCTATACATAAAGTATATAGGAGGTAGATATCAGAATAATACGAATCTGTTTGTCAAAGCATGCTAAATTTTATATTCCAACATATCTTACGTATTCTGGTCGTTGTTCGATTGTAATAGGGGTATATCTGTACATGTGTACGACTGTGATTCGATAAAGAATTGACTAAAATTTCAGTCACTTTCGAATATTTTGTACGTTGGACAATGAAATTTCCAAAGTACGAAGGATGATCTTTTAAAGTGATACTTGTGTTATGAAATTTTATATTCGGAATAAGTGACCGGCACGTTTCATTTTTTACAAGTTCAAGTTGGCGAAATGATTCAGTGTGTCTCATGATGGGCGTTTTCAAGTAGGACGAAAAAAATTTAATGGACATACAGAGTGTCCAGAAAAATTCAAAATGTGTTTTTTCTCAAAAAAATTAACTAGAAAGGGTATTTTTCGATTTGGTATTTTAATAGTACGCATTGAAGCAAGTTTTCTGAATTTTTCAATTTTGAAACTGGTTCAGTAGTTTGCGACCAGTTATAAAAAAAATTACCAAAAAATTGAAGCTGCAAAATAATGTCTCGAATAAAAGTTGTAGAACTTTGAAGACTGATGATCTTTCATCCTACGAATTTTTCTCCAATAGTCTTGATAAACTTCATTTCACTCTTGAAAACGTTACCCTCAAAACTCTCCATTTGGTTTAGTATAATAAAGACCAAGAAAAATAAAAGCATCGCTTTGTAGTAAAAAGAGCCTTTTCTAATAAGAGTCAAAAACTGCCCCCAAAACAAAATCTATCAAATTTGAGCCAAAATGTTACCTATGGTCTAAAAACATCCCAAAAAAATCGTCCCCAAATGTCGAAATTTCAACACTCGATATCTCGGGATGTCTAAAATAGAAAATCCGCCAACTTTAAGTTTTTTACCTCGATGCGTGAGCTGTGTGTATTTTTACATTATTTGCAGGAAATTTTTCAGCAATAAAATAAAGATATGAGCTCAAAATTTACGAATTTTTGGAAAATTGTGCATTAATCAATCAAGTAGGTCACCAATATAGGTAATTTTAGATTTCAGATGCTGATGTTCATATGTACCATTTTTATGAACTGTTCTCCAACACTGGAAAAGTTCAAAACTTCCCTGAATGCTTTCAGTCGATTTGGGAGGTCGAAAGTAGGATATGTACCTAATTTTAGCTTTTTTTCATTGATCAGATCAAATTTTTATGATTTATAGGACGATAAGATCATTATGAAATTTTAAAAACTAGCCAAAATTCAAGAAATGCATTTCAGGAGTTGAAATTTTGGAAATGTAATTCTTTTAATATGTAATTTCAATTTATTCATGTATCGACTCGAAATTTTGCTTTGATTTCGGATACCTGCCTTATTAATTATGATAAAGTAGCGAAAAACGTGTTTTTTTTGGTTTTGATTTTTTTTTGAGCTTGTTGCACTCAATTTTTGAACCTCAGAAAAATATATATGTGGTAGATGACTACCTAACAAAGCTAATAAAAAAATTTCCAGTCATAAGCCCCCCACAAAATAATTTTTTTTTTTTTTTTAATTTCAACCTAACCAAAAATTTGGAAAATGTGAACTCAAAATTTTCAAAAAATTCTCATATATGGTACTCAGAAACATGTGTAATCGGTGAAAATTTCAAAAGTTTTTATCCTTTCCTTCCAGAGATATCGTATGTTGAAATTTTGACTTTTGGAAGCGATAATTCAGGAAGGGGTGGGTGTAGGGGGCCAAAATTTTTTTTGGGATGTTTTTAGACCATAAGTAACATTTTGGTTCAAGTTTGATCGATTTTCGGCCGGGGACCGTTTTTGACCTTATGAAACTCTTTCAGTCGCTCAGCCTGACTTTTTATAGATCAAAAAATATTATTTTTTTTTAGTTTTCGCATTGAGAATTTTAATTTTTGTAATTTTTCAACCTTTTTTTAAAACTTGCGTGGTATTATGGGTGATTTGAAAAAAATTTTCGTCGATTTTTTCTACACGAAACGCGGATTGCTTTTTTGTAATGCTTTTTCAGTCTGATTTTCGTGAGATATTATAATTATGTCAATTGAAAAAAAAAAACATAATATCTTAATCAATAGTGAGAGTAGGGAGAGTTCAGTGGGGTTAAAAAGTTAAGACTCCATAGAGGCACATCTAGGAACCCTAATAGTTTTTTTTTTTTTACGGCGGGCCTCATTTCTAAGTTGAGTTGGGTGAGGTGTGTTTATTGGTAATATTTAGTACAATCTTAGATCATACAACTTACTTTCTTCACCTGGTACCTAATGGTTTATTTAGGATGAGAGGTATACACTACCATTAAACTAATGATTATGGAATTGACCTGGGCTAAAAACCACTCCCTGACTTGGTAGTGGAAAACCATGATCGATTTTACAAACTGTGATTTAAAATAGTTTTTCCTCACAAGATTCTTGGTTGTTCATGCCTTCTTGATCAAGGTCTTACTTCGGGCCTTTTCAAGCCTTTTCTAGCATCAATGGCGGAAATGGTGGCCTGTTTGAGCAATGTGTGTTCTTTCTTCTTGCCATAGCTGATAAATTACTGACCGCATGATAGTTTGTGCCTTCTGTTGAATACGTTAAGTATTCCATTAGGGCGTGCAGTAGCAAATCGAGGGCTGTTCAGAATTATGTGATGTGCAGTTTCTGGAAGTTTGTAGTTTGAGCAGAACTCAGTGCTCACTTTTCGATGTATGAATAAATAACGCCTGAAACATCCATGATTGGAGATTACTTGGCAGATCCACCAGTCGAAAGGTAAATCAGAATTAAGCTTCGTGGATACGAGTCCACCAGCCATATTTGCAGTTGAGCCATCGTCGTTGTAAGGCTTGAAGAGTGTGTGGTGGAGAGTAGTTTCTATTGGTTCATTAGCTGAGTGTCTCAACATCATGGGAGGTAGATGACCAATATAGGAAACTGAGCCATATCGTCGAAGATGCCAAAGTACACCAATTTCAGTAAGAAGGCGGTCGAATGGTGTGTATCCAGATATAATCACAGCTGCCATGTGACTCGTTGTTCGATAGAGTCTGCCAGTGTTAATGGCCATTGTTTTTTCAAGACGACAGATGATTAGGAACCCTGCTAAATCTACTTACCAAATTTCAACTTCCTAGCTCAATTTGGATGAGAGCTATGCCAAGAACAAACTCATCAAATGAGAAAAACAGACCAAAAAGCCACATTTTCGGGGCTGTGAGGGGTTGCAATGAGGTTGAAAAGTTGATACCCCTAAAAGGCACTTCAAGGGCCCCTACTAAATGTACATACCAAATTTCAACTTCCCAGCTCAATTTGGTGGGGATATAGGAGAGGAACAGCGCCTTTTTAAGACTCAAAAAGGGGGAAATTCTCATATCCCCCCTCCTAATATTGGATTGGACCCTCTATTAATTGGCTTAAAAAGAAACAATTTTTGAAATTTTAGCCCTTTAGCGCCCCTTCTCCAAATTTGGGCATTACTGAATTTTGACCTGAGGTCATACCCCCTCCAGAATATCAAATCAGCCGCCAATCGAAGCCTATTTCCCAAATTTTTTTGATTTTGGTCGGTATTAGGATGAGCAAATGATTTTTTGTTTCGGCTGAAAAAAAAGAAATATCTAACATGGCCAAAAGTGATTATAATGATCTTCTATAACCTCAAAATGGATCTTGTTGATATTCCCATTCTCATCTGCTTTAGGTCAATAAACCGTAATAGCCTGATTTTCATTGACTTGATAATTTTGCATAGCAGTGCTGCCAATCTCATTATTCAGTAAAAGTTGAAAATATTGCTCTGATTTGTGACAGAATTTGATAATTCTGTGTCTTAAAATTATTTCTGAAGTTGGCAACTTCTCTAAGCTGAAAAAATTTTCTGGACACGTATTTGAGATAATAGGCCCTTTAACAGCATTTTTTTTTTTAAATAAAAAATCTCAATTTTTGCGATCTGTAACTATTTAAACTGCTGGCAGAGGGCCAACAATGGGCTTGGATTGAACCGAAAATGTGCTAGGTAGACACAGAATCTCAAATAATATTTTTTTTAACTCTATGACCGGGGTCTTACACCATTTTTAGGGGGGTGTATACGACGAAAAAGTAAGTTTTTTTTTTTGAAAATGACCCTGATTTAAGGACCCATAGCTCCATCTTCCTTTGAGCTGGGAGCACAAAATTTTCAACCACTTGCGTGAGTTTGGTCAAAATTCGAAGCATGTTTTTTTTTCACTCCACCCTAATTTACAACAAAGAACCTATCATTTGGTATACTATAATTTTTATTACGTATAGGAAATGGCTTATAGTTAATTCAACCACGTTATACAAAATGGAAAATGCAAATGGATAAAAGGTACAGATATCATTTATACGAATTAAATTTTCACTTACGATGAATTTTGAATTATTGTACGATTTCCTTCGACGTTGAATGTTCGACAAATCGTTCCCAGCGTTATGGCTTTTCACACTTTGATACAACTGGATCGAATTTTTCGTTACGCCTTTTAAACACGTACCTCTTTGACCTTAGTTGAAATATTTTATCCCATTTGTACTTATTATCGTTGTCTAATGATTATTTTACCTTTTTTCTTTTCTTTTTTTTTTTTCTACCCCTGTAAATGTGTTTATAAAATTCTTTGTTCATTACGTGTTGAGCTGAAATGAAATTTAATTGTATTTTTCGCGAGAAACTATTTCAATTTTGTCATTTGAAAAGTTTCGCTAGGGAAATTAGGAAAATTTTATCACGCAGGAAATTGTTAAAAGTTGATAAAAAAATTCATTCGATTTAGACAGCCGTGAAATTGGAAAACCGAATTTTAAAATAATCAAAGAATAAATAAAATAGAAAAATTTTTCAAATTTGACGAAACATCGAAACAAACAAACTGAATAACTTTTTATACCTAGTTTCAAATTCTTCAAAAGCTGCCAGTATTTTCATCGATTATATGTAATCCTTTGCTATTTGCTTTCGTTTCCTTTGTCAAAGGTAAAAGTTGAATTTTGGAAAAAAGCGTATCTACCCGTCTAGAAGCGGAGATTTTTTTTGCGAAAATCGTTTCGTTTGATGAATTTTTCAAGTTTGTAATAACGATGAGAAAATAATGATATTTTCGATCAGACTGAGACGAGGCAGCTATGTTTGTGATTTATTTACACAACTCAGTCTGCTGATCATTTTGTGAACTGATGTCTGTAAATTTTCTCGGGTAGAAGATGTCGACGTGTTGAAAATGAAATTTGAACGAAAAAAAGCATCGCCTCGCCTTGTGATGCTTCTTGTGAATAATTTTCATAAAATAAAGAAGTTTTTTTAGTTGTTAACATTTGGAATTAAAAGAGGCGCTCTGAGATGTTTTTTCTTGAAAAAGTGGCAGGGGTATCGGTAGATATTGAAGTGAATAGCTGAAACCTTCAAAAGGCGAGCTTAAAGACTTATACTAAATCTATGTACCAAATTTAATTCCAACTTCCTAGCTCAATTAGTAGTAGAGTTATACGAAGAACAAACTTAAAAAATAAGATGAACCGACCAAATACTTCATTTTCGGAGCTGTAAAGGGGTGCAATTAGGTTGAAAAGTATAAACCTTCAAAATCCACATCTAAGACACTACTCTGTTTGGAGGGGAGTTATGTGAGGAACGAACTCAAAAAATTGGAAAACCCTCCTGAAAAACCACATTTTGGAGCTGTAAGGAGAAGCAATGAGGCTGAACAGTCGAGTTCCCCGAAAAGCACATTCATGGTCTGTACCAACTCTACATGCCAAATTTCAACTTCCTAGCTCAATTTGGAGAAGAGATGGAGGAGGCATAGTCCTTTTTCAAGGTCAAAGAGGTGGGTGAAACCCGCATATCTCCTTTCCTAATTGATCTAGGAGGCTGATTTTTTGATACAACTTTAAATTGTCTATCAATTGACTGGAAAAGGAACAATTTTAGTGATTTTTCCCCTCAGCACCTCTCTCCCCAAAATTTGAACATGACTGAATTTTGACCTAAAGTCATCCGCAGTCAGATTGATGGTGTTTTCACATAAATCGAACCCTCTGATTACGATAATGAAGTTATATTCACTACTTGACCTCAATTATAACCTTATTTTGGGTGTGCAGGTGTGAAAATTTTGTGGGTAGCTTTACACTAAGACAAGGTTTTAATTGAGGTCAAATAGTAAATCTGACTGAGGGTTTGATTTATGTGAAAATACCACCAACATCATCAACCTAGGGTATTGCCCCAAGTTTGGGGGATGGGGTGCCTCTGAGCCCCATAATGGGTTCGCGAAAGTTCAGTGCGATTTTCGTACGATTTTATATCGACACATGTAGTAAATGTACAAAATTTTAAAACTCTCGTAATAAATTGTTGTTCGGTATTAATTTGGAAGTTGCCGCCGTATTTGAAGTTGACTTTTTTGAACAAAATTGCAATTTTTTCTGATATTGAAAATGGGTCAGAAAATTAGGAGATGAGTTCTTTTCGATTTATTCAGACACTCTTGAATACGAATCCTTTACCCCCCTACGCGCTGAACAATTTTACTTCTATTCATTTTTAGCGTATTCGCCATTATTTCTGAGAAAAATGTTTTTTTTTTTTTGAGTTTTCTGGAACGACTCAAATTTCAAAATAAAAATTGAAAAAAAATATACTTGTCAAAACGCATACTTAAACGAGAAAAATTTTATGTGCCCCCTTTAGAGTCCGTAGCTGCAGAGTTTTCTTTTGTCACTTGCTGGCCCTCCTAAGGGGTGAAAAATTTTGGGAAAATTCATATCAATAGACCCATCATTCTTCTAAACGTTTGAATTAAAATCATAATTTCTCCACAAATACGCGCGAATACCAATTTTTTTTTACCAAAAAAAGTGTTTTTTCAGGGGGGGGGGGATTTTTTTATGAAGATGCCTAAAAAAGTTAATTGAAAATTTAGAAAATCTGAGATCGGGGGCATTTTGCTATTTTTATTCGGGAAGAAACTTCGTTTAGAAAATATGTTAGACTTATAATATAATGGAATTTTTCCAAATATTTTCTCATCATGTTTTTTTCCATGTGGGTATTCTGAATCACTTCATCTGAGCAATTTGATATAACGAAACAAGCTAATTCTTCCTCATTGTAGATGTTTCCAAAGAGGAAGTTCAACCCAATTTATGTGTGTAGCGTAGCTGGCTTCTACGTACACTATTTTATCAATCATATACCTTATTTATTTTCATTTTTGTTTTATTTTTTGTTTTGTTTTCATATCAAAATGAAGCCTATTATATACAGTTAAACCTTTTCGCTTTGAGCTGTTTGATGATGTTGAAGAAAAATTGCTATTTACAACTTTCCGGAACGATGATCAAAACATTCGGGATACATCATTTGTTTCATTTTTGGTTTGCCAATTTCGTTTATCGAATAACAAACCTTATCTTAGCTATATCTCAGACTCCTAAAATAAATTCTTAACCCTGTAAAAAAATAACAATACAAAAATAAACATCCGAATCAAAGTTATACATAGATCATTAAAATTTATAGGTATCTTTTTTGTACGTTTCTTACTTGTGCTTTGTTTATATGTTTCTCGACAAAGTCCGTACTTTTGCCCAAAATATTTGGTATATGTTTAACTTGGGTTACCTATGTAGTATGTACTCGTAAATCATTGAAAATGGTGCTGAAAATTTTAACGGAAAGGACAAAAATTTCTCAGTGCTTTGTACGTATACCTATGTTTAATAGTAAGGTATATTTCTGGAGAGATTCTAAACGTAGATCTACATAAGTTTATCTCGCCCGTCCTCTCTAAAAATAGTGATTTAAGACCTGCAACTAGTCTAGTGGTGTTGAGTGCGTTTATTTTGTATCCGAATAATTTACCACTTTGGTGTTTACGACCGTGACACCAGAAAAGATGGAACTGAGAAAATATGCGATTTAAGACTTGATATTTTTATAGTTGTTTTAGGGAAAATATGATCATATATTCAGTATGTTTTATCATGAATAAAATGCCTTTTTTGTTTCACATTTGTAATGTTTGAAAATCTAGAAATTTCAGAAGTAAGTTTATTCTTATCAAGAACGTATCTTATCGATTTACGAAGCATTTTTATACACAACGTTTCAAGGTAGAAGCAAGAGATTTCAGCCAGTGACTAGGCTACACATATCGAGTATATGTATATATGTTTGTCTAGCCTCTTGAGTCCCAGGGGCTGAGGTACTCTTAATTCAAAATTAATTTTATTCCCTATTTTGTATGAGTTTTTTCAAGCGAGTACAGCTCGAGAACCAAAATAGGCAGAGATTGGAAATTTATTTGAGGGAGAAAGAATTCTATCTAGATTACCATGCTGTAATTTTTGTAATAGCAGGACAGGAAAGCGAGCAAAAAATAAAATAATGAGAAAATCGTGTACCGAAATGTTCAATTTTCATCATTTTTATTGAATTATTCAAAGATTTGTTGCCATGACACATCACATAAATTGATGTTATTGGAAGAAAAAAGTTTGCTCTTTTCAATGCTGCAAATCTCATTTTTTTGTCTGACTTGGATGAAAAATTATGAGCATTTGAATTTTAAAAAATAGGAAGATATAATCTCGAAAAAACTCACCCTGCAAAGGATACACCAGACTAAGCGCAGCAATTTACCCTTAGGTCTCATAATTTAAATTTTTAAAGGTACTTCTTATGGTCTAGTAAAATATGGTTTTTCAGCGCATTTACGATTTTTTATCTCGTTCGGGGAGGGGGAGGGATTGGGAATGAAAAATGCACTTGAGGGGAGGTTTTTACGTTGATTTTTTTTCTTCGCGAGTTTTCAACCTATTTTTTCCAAACTTGATATGAAAGTGAAGCTATTTAAGGGGCAGTGTTGTGAATTTTTTCCAAGTTTTTTGGACCCTAAGTATGACTTTGAAACGAACTTGAAATAATTGTAAAGCTTTTTTTCAAACAGTTTTCTCACGTTATTACGAGTGTTTTACACTTCTTGTAATTTTTTACAAATTTTTTGTTATGTCAGCCCCTTTTATAGCGTTCAAAAATCGACTCATTCGCTTAAAAATTGATGTAAAGTGTATAACAAACGAAAAAAAGTCATCAGATCTCATAATAATACTAGAAAATTTTTTCGAATCGTCAACTCTAATAAAGAACCCTACAACCCTCTCTCCCATCCAGTCTTCGAAGTCCATTTCAAAATTATATTTAGTAGAGTGGTTCAAGGTACCTTTTTTTTTGGAATTTTATGTCAAACTTTCAACACACGCTATCTCTAGAAGGGTTGGGTAAAAAATTTAAAAACTTTCACAGATAATAGATCTTGCTGAGTACTATGAAAAATTTTTTTTCATTTTCGGTTTATATTTTCCCTTTTTTTTCAGATTGAAATTTTCATTAAAAGATTTTAAGAAATTTGAGAGGAGCCCATGGCTAGAAATTGTTTTATTATCTTTGTTAGGTAATCATGTATCGATCTATCGCATATATTTTTTGGGGGTTCCAAAATTGAGTGCAATGTGCTCAAAAAAAAATCAAAACAAAAAAAACACGTTTTTCACCACTTTTTTATAATTATTAGGGATGATATCCCAATTCAAAGTAAAATTTCGAGTCGATACATGAATAAATTGAAATTACATATTAAAAGAACTCAATTTCTAAAATCTCAAATCCTGAAGTGTATTTCTTTAATTTTATGGAATTTTTCAAATTTCAAAATTATCTCATCGTCCTATAAATCATAAAAATCTGATCGGATCAACGAAAAAAGCTTAAATTTTGTATATACCCTACTTTCGACCTCCCGAATCGATTGAATGCGATTTCGAGACGTTTCGTAGCCTTCAGGAAGTTTTGAACTTTTCAGTGCTTGAGAACAGTTCATAAAAATGACACATATGAACGTTAGGGTGTTTCGTAAAATACACTGTTAGGAATTTTCGGTACCTGACCGCCTAAAAAGTTTTGTATAGCCTTAAAAACATCGTAGCTAAAATTTCAGCCAATTTGAATTATATTAATCCGTTCTTGATCACCGTTGAAGTTACGAACCAAACGCTACCCTCCGGAAGCCCGAGCACGGTACTAACCGCCGCGACACGTAGTGGAGTAGTTCTATGTTGTCGGACATGGACGACAAATACTCCTTGGAAACAACGATGGATGGTGGTCGAAATACGAGATATAATTTGAAAAAAGTTCGAAAACAGGGCAAAAAATTTCTTTTTCAACAAGAAATTTAAAAAGTTTGAATCTGGAGCGAAACTTTTCTCTGAAATCAAGGTATAAGTTAATTTAGACTAATTCGAGGTCGTAGATATTGAACACAGTGCCAGATTTAGGGCAGTAGTCTTGGTTTTCGAATTGTGTTAGCTAACTTTTTTCCTATGCTGGATAAAATTCTCATCGCTTACACGACGATGAGATAATTTCGAAATTTGAAAATTTCGCCAAAATTCAAGAAATGTACATCAGGGCTTGAAATTTTGGAAATGTAGGTCGTATAATATGTATTTTCAATTTATTCATGTATTTACTGGAAATTTTGCTTCAAGTTGTGATACCTTCTTTATTAATTATAAAAAAATAGTGAAAAATGTGTTTTTTGGGGGGGGGGGATTTATTTCTTTTTTACATGTTTTACAAAAATATCAAAGCAGCCCGTGTCAACCGTCCGGTCAGAGAGAGCGCGTAACGAAATAAGTGGAAGTGTGCTAATTGAATGGGAAACTTTATTGATAACGATTGCGTATTGATACATGAATTGTTAAACACGAAAATAAATCTATGAATGTTGATTTCAACACTGTCATCGATTCTTCGGGAGAAACAAATTCATCGTCAGTCAAGCCGATGTAAAATAAATGACTCGATGAACTAATTACTAGAGAATCTAGTTGGTGGTCGAAAAATTTATTATGAATTTGACTATGATTCACAGAAGAAGGCGACGGACACATGACCAAATGATTTAAATATACATTAGTAATGATTGCGTATTTTACTCACCTCTTTTTCATCAGACATCATTCAAAGGAGAGTTTGAATGGACGGATATGAAATTGGATGGGTACTTGACAGCAGTCAGAGTAATGAAAATAACTAATTTGAATTAAACGCAAATGTAAAGTTTGATTTATAAGCTGCGAAAACCATTATTCGTCGTAGTGTGAAATTAATTTAGAAATTTAAACGAGTTGTTGTTTTGTTCTGAGCTAGATAGCCAGAGCGGTGACCTTTGATTGAATGTCGCCAAGACTATTTCATAGGTATTTGGAGGGAATATTCTTACATTTTTTTTCGTTTTACATAGTAATGGGAAGTACTATGCAAGAAAAATGCTCCTAAAAGTGAATTAAGCTGATTTTTGAGAATTAAGTATGTCTGTCAATACAAGATTTTCAAAGGGGATTTTATTCTTCCCACTCTTGCTCATCCCCACGACATCTAGAGGAAAAAAGTAAAATAAGTAAAGATGTCTGTTTTGTGATGCTGCACAACTTTTATCTCAACATTTTTTTCGTAAGAGCATCCTAAGTGTGAGACACCGTGCGTCACATTAGTGAACACGTGACCTCATGCTTGGATTGAAATGTTTGTCGACACTTACCCCCCCCCCCCCCCCCAAGGTAAGCGAAGGTCAAAGCTAAAGTGATTGGTTGTGCAGACAAAGGTCAAAAGTTGATTTTGATAAGCTATGTTGAACATGTTGATGGGGATTGGTTTTGATTAAGTGTGGCGGAACATGTTTGGGGGTGGCACATTGAAAAAGTTGAATTTCTTTTGCAATGGCAACAGGCTGGCACCCTAATATTGAGGGATAAAATGCCATGCAATCTTGTTGTAGTTGATAAATTTATTGATTTGAAAATCATTGATTTTTACTTGATTATTGTAGGTAATGAGGGTAATGAGACGTTACCAAACATAACGATTGAGTCAAGCTCTAATCTTATCAGCTGGTTTTCCCAAAACATTGTTTATATGCTACAGAATAGATCTAGATTGTTCAAAGGTTTGCCCCTAACCTCACGCTTGGGTCGAAATGTTTTTCCAAACATGTTACACTCAATTTTGGAACTTCAAAAAATGATATGCCATAGATGACTACCTAACAAAAATAATAAAAAAATTTGCAGCCATGAGTCCCCCCTTTAACAGTTTTTTTGAAAATTTCAACATGAAAAAAAAATTGGGAAAATGTGAACCGAAAATTTTCAAAAAATATTCTTATTTATAATACTCAGTAAGATGTATAAGCTGTCAAAATTTAAAAATTTTTTACCCTACCCTTCTAGAGATATCGCGCGTTGAAATTTTGACAATTGGGGGACGAGAATTCTAAAAAGGTTGAGTGTGGGGGCAAAAAATTTTTTGGGACATTTTTAGATCATAAGTAATCGATTTTTGGTCGGAGGCCGTTTTTAACTCTCATTAGGAAAGGTTATTTACAAAAATGAATTAAATACTTACAAGGGAATTATCACAAGTGTTACACGCCAAATGAAAAAAATTTTTTACAGCTGTCTAGAGCATTCAAAATTACCCCCACAACCAAAATTTCAGCCCGTAAGATCCATTGGGGAAGGGAGGGGAGTTATGAGGGGTGAAATATCAAAAAATTTACGAATAACAAAGCGAAATTTATGAAAAAGTGAAATAACTCGAGTTCATGCCACGCATAGGGGCTAATTTATTCACCACGTACTACCCTCGATATGGGCCACCACCACTCCCCGCCCCCGCGGTGTTACACGCTGATCCGAGCGACTACCTTGCCCCTGGGTGGCCCATCGAGGGTAGTACGTGGTGAAAAAATTAGCCCCTATGCGCGGTATGAACTCGAGTTATTAATTTCCCACTGTTTTTTGTCAATATTTTGGTATTCCACCCCCATAACTCTCCCCCAAATGGATCTTAGAGGCTGAAATTTTGGTTATGGGAATAATTTCGAAGACTGTACACAGCTATAAATTTTTTTTTCCATTTGGTGTATAACACTTGGGGTACTTCCCTTGTTAGTATGTCCCAGTGAAACCAAGCCCAAATTAAAAAAAATTGTCTTAACCACCAAAAAAAGAGTTTTCGGAAGTCTTAAAAAAATTGGCATATCTGTAAACATTTTTGAAGGTTTTTGACTTCAAGAGACGGTTCAGACCCCCCTCCCCACCCCGTCCTTTATGTGGAACCGAATTGAAATAAGCACAGCGAAAATGCATGTAGTAGATAATATTTCGCAATGTTCAATTTTTTTTCCCGAAATTTTTCAAAATATTTATATTGTTATATTTTTAAATTTTACCAAAGAACTTTAGAATTATTTCTGAGAAACTCTAATTTTGACCATAGCTGAAAATGTAAAAAAAAAAAAAACAACAAAAAAAACAATTGAGTTGAAAATAAAAGAAGAAAGTATCGATGTACTTTAAAAAATATATACATAACCCGAAAACCTCGTAGCTTTAAAATGCTATTGCTTAAGTAAAAGAAAGTGTGGCTAAAATTAATTTCTATTATATTTCGCTCTTATTTCTCACCATTGGGCAAGATAAATTTCAATAAAAATTGTCAGAAAAGTGTATGAATCAGTTAAAGAATAAAGAAAATGGCCTGGACTGCGAGTAATAATCCTTTATCGTTTTATATTATTGCAACTTGCTATTTTCTACTCCTATCGTAAATACACGACTTAGTTTATCATTGTATTCTTTTGGTTTTATCTTTTTTTTTTTTTCGGCATTTTCAAAGCTTTAATTTGCATGAACGAGGAAAGTTAATTTAGTTTCGGTTTAACTCGATCATCATCGAAACATTACGAATAGAAAAAAAAAAAGTATTTTCGAAAATTTCGACAGTTCTCTCGAATTCTTTTATTTTTGCATGGCTCGTTATTGGTGTGAAATGATTCCAGTCTGTTTATTTTAACTGGCGCAATTTATAAATGATAAATAAGTTAATCTATTTTAAGGGGTTCATTATGAATGCGTACGTATTACGTAGGTAAGTGGCCATAGTCTCGCAAATTTGGCTACACAGTTCAGGTATTATTTGGAGAAATACCCAACAATTTTATATTGCTTATAAAATGTTTCCCAGGGTAATTTACCTCTAATTAAAAACATTACCAATATTAATTTTATTGGCGATATTATTTTAGCGAATGAAAGTTTATACGTTTTGTGTTCTATAGGTAGGTAGTGTTAAAACTTCAACGGATAATACATTACAAATTTTCGACTTGAATTGAAATTGTACGTGTTTAATGTTTATATCTAGATTTGTTATTGTACTCACGCGATTGTATTTTTTGTATTTAACTTTCGAGTACGAGTACATCCACCGAAGACCGAACCGGTGTGTAATTCGACTTCCTTAACCGATGTTTGTTGATGGCAAATTTTTTATATCGCGCGTACGTTTTTTTGTAAAAGGGTCATAAAATTAAACGATCTTGATTAATTTAAATGGTATAAAAAAAGTCATGTCGCGGAACGTGTAACTTTGATTTTTTTTTTTTTTTATTGTAATGAACTTGTCGAAGATTAAAATAGGCACCAGGGTGTTTGAAAAATAATTTATAACAATTTTACTTACTTAGTTCGCAACTTGGCGAGTTTAATTTACCGTTTTATTATCCGAGCGATGGCGACGACGTCTGCGTGCTTAATGCCTAAATTGAATTTATTTATTCGTGCATTGTCTATTAAATTGCGAACGCTTACGAGCAGTTTTCGTGTAGTTAACCTGTTTTATGCAGGTAGATAATGTAAATAAATGTGACTTTTTCGTTTTGTTTTAGACAAGTTGAAAACCAACTTCGTAATTTTATTAACCTTTTTTTATGCTTATGCGAATGTATCGTAAGTTGAGTAACTTTTTATCTTTTTTTTTTTTTTTTTTTTTTTTTTTTTTTTTTTTTTTTTTTTTTTTCATCCTTTATGTTATACTTTGGACATAAATGTTTATTCAATACGTTACTGATCATGTAGGTATATGTTGAAATTTTTTCGTACGTAACATTTTTCAATTTTATCTTCTCGGTGGTCGAATATCGAGGAAGAAAAATGCATGAAAAAAAAAATGATCAACATTTTCACAGTTAAGTAGGTGCTTAAAGTGTAATATGAAAATGTTTCTATCTTATTTTAGCGAGATTTACGAGAACAGATTATTTTGCGTGGCTTTTCTATTAAGGGTAACTTCCCCCTTTTCCTCATTAAGTAAAGTGAATTTTCCTTGTTCCCTAATTTCGAATAAATTATCACCCAAATTGTTAGGTATCTTTAAAAAAAAAAAATAATTTTGAACGTGTACATTAAACAACTCCCTACCCTTAATTCTATTTTAAAGCATATTGGAAGGAAATTTTTGTACTTCATGCCCGTGTGTAGTGAGGAGCAACAGCCTACCAACTTGAATTTTTTTTTTTTTTAGAACTTTCTAGCTCATATGAGGAAAGATTAAACAAGAGAAATTTTTTAAAATGTAATAGTCCCTGATTCAAGAGAACTGTAGAAAATTTTCTTCTCCCAAAATGTATATTTTGATGTACCCTATCTCGTTCAATTTTTTTTTCGAGATATGGGTCGTACTCAAGAATTTGAAAAATTTTCATTGTGTTTTTCGCATTCATTTCCGAAACTACGAACTTGACGCGAAAATTTTCTTATGTGCAGAATTGTTTCATATGAAATTCTGTGTAGATGTCTTCCAAAGCGATGTGTTCGATGTGTGAGGGAGGAGGGACGGAACTTCAAATTTTCCAACTGTCATAAATCGATGTTTGACAGAATCGAAAGCCTTTGAAAAATCAACTAACATCAGGCTAATATTTTGATTAAATTCGTTACTATTTTCAATTAGAAAATTTATGGTATGTAGATGATCGATCGTCGAGAATCCTTTCCTAAAACCCGCCTCTTCTCTAGCAAGATTGGGAATATCCTGATCAAAAAATTGTGATTTGATACGTGATTCGGATACAATTTTTCGTATGATCCGTGATAAATATAACTTTTCCGGATCAATTTTTCAAAGTGTAGCTTGTGCTTATCGTTTAAGGCTAAAAAAGCAAATAAAATTTACAGCAGCCTGCGTTTTGAAAAAAATGATCCGATGATCCGAATTTTTGTGATCCGGATAATTTTTTCAAAAAAAAAAAAGAAAATTGATCCTAGTTTGGATCAGTTTTTGAAGTGTGATCCATGATCCGTGATTCGAATCGTATTTTTGCAAAATGATCCGTTTCTGTGACCCGGATAATTTTTTGCGCGCGATAAAAATCTGACATGGCCAAAAATGGTCTCAATGGTTTTTTAAGACTCCAAAACGGATTTTGTTGATATTCCCTGTCTCCCTTCATTCGCTGTAGGTCGACTGACGACTGTAATAGCTTGGTTTGCATTGAAAATATGGCAGAAAATCAGGCTAAAAATTTATTAAACGTGTGCATTTTTAGTAAGAAAACATTTTTGAAAATAATAATTTATTTTGAAAAAATTAAAATTTACTCAATGCTTATTTATTCAATGTAGGGCTTTACCATCATTAAGCTACGCTAAAATTTTACAATTTTTCCAATTCCAACCAGTGACGATTGACACATCATTTTTTTCCATCATTTGAAAGAAATAAGGGACAGAAATGTTATGTTATAAAAGAATTTTAAAAGAATTTCTTTTAGATAAGAAAGGTAGAATAAAGGTTGAACAAAGCTGTCTAAAATATCAAGAGTAGGGGGTCGAAAAAATGTGTTTAATGCATTTATAAACTCCGAATGCCGAATTTTATTCCGCGCAAAGGTATGCTTCAAATTTGTTTTTAAAAAAAAATTTCTGGAGGGCCAAAGCCCAAAAGTTCCTACGCTTTGGTGTGATTTTTACTTTCACGAAACTCATATAGCCACTAATTCTCACAAGACTCCTGTCAGTCAGTGTCTAAATATTTTCATCTGTATTCCAATATGAGATAAAAATGTGCGGAGGGATTAGAGGAATTCGAGTTTATTGGATGTTTTAGAGAATATAAACATAAATATCCCGAGTGAAGCGAGGCTGAAAATTTTACAGAATATTATGTATAAAGGGTTCGAAAAATATACATCTGTTGGCACAAATCCACAGAGACTCCTTAGTAAAACCGTCACTGTTTCTAGCATTCTATTACTTCTTATGTTTTCTAACTTCTACCACGTAAGATACCCCCACCCTTCAGACGATAATTCGATAAGCCTATAATTCTATGTCAGAAAATGTGGCGAGAAATTTAATTCAAACGTACACGTTTATGCTCGAAATTCCCTAAAAAAAAGTCCTAATTTTTCTTATAACGTATAGAAAATTTTAAAGAGAGTTCGCATTGATAAGCCAATTTTAAAACTTTACGCATTTCTTGCTAAATTAGATTGATAAAAAACAATATTAACTGTAGTGCCAAATTTTCAGACCCTAGTTTTGAGCTTTTGATGACTCCCATCCCTTTCCACTCGTTTATGGGATGAACTAAAATTGCTGACATTGGTGTCATTATCGTGCAAATCGAACCTTTTGAACACGATTGTAAGGTTAGATTTTTCATCCAACCTCGCTATAGTCTGTTCAATTTATTTAGGCGACCGACCGTGAACGCTTGTCGGGCTACCATTATAGTGAATACGTTTAACACCAAAGTGCTTATAGTCATTCTGAACTTATACTCACCTCATAATCTTAACATTTTTCAAAACCTCTTTGCCTTTTCTGCAGCGTTATTAAACTACCTTCTGGTGCTTGAAGACGACAAAATAAAATATTTACTAAGCATAGAAGGCAAAATATCTAACAATGTAATTTTTTTGAATTTTCTGTTGCTGGTTGAAATAGGCGTTTTGAGTAGTTGAGCCACATAAAAGATATTGTGCAAATATGCGTATCTTGGTATATACTACCAGCATAATGTGGGTCATTTCTAGTTTTTTTTTTTCGAAAATCGAAATTTTTCAAAGTACGATGCGATGGTTGCAAAATGTGGTAAAATAAATAGAATTTTTTTGTCCTTTTTTTCCCCTCATTGATATGAGCAGCGAGCTAACACGAAATGAAAATTTGAAAAATTGGAAAATAATACGGGAAAAATTTAACAGAAATATTTATACTATCTGTGGCTACTTTTAACCGAAAAGACCTTCTGAGATGATTCTCTTGTGTCACGATCTTGTTCAGAGACTTTTTGAAAGAATGCCATTTTTGTGTATATTCAAAATTAATTTTCATCGTCTTCGTTCATGGGTTCTTGAAATGTTTGCATGTATTTCATTGTTTCCTAGCTTGATTTTCTTCGTCATAATTTCCAAAGAAAAGCAGGTATCGGACTAATAGCCGGATTTTTTTATGATCATTTTGAGTTTAAACGTATATAATAATTCAATTTTTGGAAAAAATTTTCAAAAACGTTTTTTATTAGATTTTTAAAACAAATTTTTCAACTTTAGGTGAGTTTTGCAAGTTTAAAAAAATAAGTTGGGTGGCTGAAATTTTTACCACGTCTTTTTGAAATCATTTCGCAAATATTGTGACCCCGCCGCACCTTCTTTGTATATGCTATTTCAGGTTTCCATGTTTTTAAGAATTTGAAAAGACCTACAAATAAACACGTATAATCAAAAATTAAGACTGAAGATTCTCTGATGTGCTCTCATAATTTTTTGGTGGTTTCGCTTAATTTCAACTTAATTTTGAAGGGAAAAATTTCAAAATATTCTCATTTTTTATATACATTTTTTTTTTTTTTTTGCAATTTATGTAATGACCTATCTCTTAAAATGTAAAAATAAGTATTCTGGGAGTAAATATCTACTAACGCACATACTTCAGAAAAGAAATTCTATGTGCAGCTTTTGGGTTTTGCTTGGTAAAAATAACCATTTTTTTTGTTTTATTTCTCGCCGTTTATTGGCTAAAATTTCTTTAAAAAGATCCGGTAAATAGCCCCTTCCTCTCAATACATATTATGGTTGGTTTCAATTTTCCTACATAAACACACTTTTATAAGAATTTTTTAATAAGATAGGGTAGTTTTTAGGCTGAGAAACTTTTTTTTTTGGATCCTCAACAATGTTCCATGATAATTTTCAAAATCTGAGGACAAGCTAGATCACCATTACCTCAGTAATATTCTATCCTTAAGTTTTCTTCTCATTCAACTAAGGAACTGACTATATCTTTTGATCCATGAAAGATAGAGGAATGGGATCAATGCCATTAGAAACAGCATACTTTTTTCATTCAGAATTGCGGTTAATAATGGTAGGTCATGTGGAAGATAAATTATCAAAAACGTAATAAAAAACTGTAAAATTTGGAAATTTTCGATCACGTTATTAGCCTGATTTTTTATATGATGTTGTCAACGAAAACTAGGCTATTATTATTTATCGATCTACGGAAGTGGGGGGAGGGGGGTACCAAAAGAAACGTATTGAGGTCCTAGAAAGCTATTAAAACAATTTTTGGTCATGTCAGATATTTATTTTCATTTTATTTTCTTCCCCGAACATTAAAATCATTTACTCGGCTAGATACCGACCAAAATCGCTCCAATTCGGTGAAACAGCTCTGATTGGTGGCGGATCAGATATATACGAGTGGAGATGACCTTGGATCAAAATTCAGCTTTGCCCCATCTTGGAGGAGGATGGGCTGAGGGACCACAAGCACAAAAATTGTTTTTTTTTTTTTTGAGTCAATCGATAGAGAATCCAAAGTTGTATAACATATTCAAAAATCAACTTTCCAGGTCAATTAGGAGCAGAGATATAGAGGGTTTTCCCCTTTTTGACCTTGAAAAAGGGCTGTTCCTCCACTATCACCCCACCAAAATGAACTAGGAAGTTAAAATTTAGTATGTACATTCAGTAGGTGCCCTAGATGTGCCTTTTGCGGGTCTCGACTTTTCAGCCCATTGCACCTCCTCACAGCCCCAAAAATGTGGGTTTTTGGCCAGATTTTCTCATTTTTTGAGTTTTTTTGGGTTTATTTCTCGCATAACTCCCCTTCAAATTTGGCTAGGAACTTGAAATTAGGTATGTACATTCAGTAGTGGACCCTAAACGTGCGTTTTGGAGGTCTCGACTTTTCAACCCCATTGCACCCATTCACAGAGTCCTGAATTTGTGGTTTTTTGGTCTTTTTTCCCTAATTTCTAATGTTTATTCCTCGCATCACTCCCCTTCAAATTTGGCTAGGAAGGTGAAATTAGGTATGTATAGTCAGTAAAGACCCTAGATGTGCCTTTTGGGAGTTTTAACTTCTTAGCCCCATTGAACCCTTCCTATCCTCAAATGCTGATCGGGAAAAAAGTGATGCTGTTTTTCCATTTTCATGATTGCAAAATGTCAGGAAAATCAAGCTGAAAAAGCATCGCAAAATTATGCTTTTTTTCAGTTATTTTGTTTTCGGCGTGCTTAGCCAAAGAGCTATGTTAAAAAACTACTGTGCCAAAATATTGTTGATAAAATTCTTTTTCAAATGGCTCATGCTGAAACTTTCTATCTGTTATGGTTGTTGAGCGAAAAAAAATAGTTGCATCAGCTACGTATATTCGCAGAAAATCATTTATAAAATGTGCATATCTGTGCCCCTTCAATGCGTTAGCTATGTAAATATAAATACATAAACTAGGTATGTGTTGCATAGTCTCTGTTTAAAGGAACTTCCCACTGAGATGTAACACTTCGTATATAAGTAGGAAGTACATATTATTGAAAAATTATAACTTGACAAAAAGACAGCGATAACTTACGTTACTGTTTATGTCAATGTTTTGGCACGAGCTTGTAATAGATTCTGCTTTGATGAATGATGCTTTCTAGAAGCCTGTTGACGTATCAGCAAATTATAATTAGTTGGTAATAGACGATATACAGAAACAGGTATGTACGTAGATGAAGTGGTATTTTCCATTTGGAAACTACGTCGATAAATCACATACTCATTGGTATAAGAAAAAACGATAACTTCGGACTAATTTCTTATCAAAGAAAAATTTTCTTGACTTAAATTCGAAAATTTAGGCAGGTAGTAGGTAGAGGTATTTGTTATTACTTTTTTGACAATAAACGAAAAAATTCACGCCTTATACGCATTATGATTATGGAACCAATGATGAAAACTTACTAAATATTCTAATTTATGAAAAGATGAAAATCTTACAATTTTTTTTTTTAGCTCGTTTCTAAAGTGAATTTAATCTTCAAAAAATTTACCTTAACTTATAAAAGCAACGATAAGTTGGCAGAATGCTATGGGTGCTGTTTTTCAGCTAAACATTTTCTTGTAAAGTTTAAGGTTCAATCTTCGTAGGCGTATTGCAATTATTGAGTAATCTTTACCAACGAATTAGGTATATACGAATTTTACCTCATTGTTGTTATCAATTTTACGGTGTAAATTTTGGTTCTTCCTACGTAGAACATTTACAAATTCCAAGCTTAAACATTGAGTATATCTATTCGTGATAAATGTTGATATTTTTCAGGCGTGGTACAATATTTATAGGTACTTACCTGTACCGATGCATATTTTAATTTTGAGATATTGAGAATCCATTCTTTACTGTGAAAAATATCTCTCAATTCGAAATGAACTGTTATAAGATTTTTTTTTTATCGAAATACTAAAGAGTCATTTACCTATAAAATTAGCAACGTTTCGAATAAAGCGTATTAAATAACTTAGAGAAGTTTAATTGAATATACATAATCACCTCGTGCATATTATGCTTTGGGTATCTTCGGATTGAGAGGAAATTTCGCCAGCCCGTTTTGATCCGGAAGGTTGTAACTTATCGAGTGTACCTGCAATAGCGAAATAAGCTAAATTCCGCCCCAAGTTGGTTATTTTTCGTACACCGCGGTGTTCAAATTCCGCTCCTTTAATGCTCAAACATTGAAAAATTGCCCTGTAGCTAGCGTGTTAACGTTATGTGTATGTATAAGAAGTTGCCTAATGTTGTGCGTACAGTTGTAACAAAATGGAAAATGGCAAAGGACTCTTTTATTTTCTTTTTTTTTATTTTTAGCTTTTGCTAACTCGAACGTTGCGTTGAAAATTTTTTCGAATTATTTCGCAACCTCGTGTCGGGCTTTTTGTGTAGGTATCGAAAAATTTTCCTCGAAATTTGACAGATTTTCTACAAATTAATTAATTTAACGCAGCGAATGGTAGGTAAGAAAGTTGATATGTTTCTTTTTATTTTATTTTTAAATACTTCTTGTTCTTGGTATTGGAAAAATTTGACATTTAGTGAGCGGTTTTACCTATATACTTTTTCATTTCGATGTCATTTAACAAGTTATAAGTTTTCCTCGAGTTGTAACTATAATAACACGAAATTATTCTACCGTTTAATTTTTCCTAGTACAAGGCTTCAGTGTAAAGCTGCTAGCTAAACTCTCTCTCGTATATTATTTTATCGAAAGAAATATTATTGAAGCGAAACTAGACGTTTCCTGCTTTCATTTCTCTCGCTCTCTCTGTCTCTTTCTTTTCTTATCCTTCTGATATAAAGATACAAAATATCAAAGTTGGCGCTTTTTGACGTTGTAAATGAAATTAATTACTTGAAAAAAAGTTTGCTTTTTTTTTAATAAGATGACAAATATCCAACTGTGACTTAACGTTATACTATACCGGTATGTACAGCTGGTACTCATAGTTAGCTTATTCGTGCTGAGAATCATATGTATCCAGTCAACGTTAGTACGTTTAATTCGTATCTTAAACTAATTTACCAGTGGGAAATTACCGGAATGAGTTGTTAACTCGTATATAGCTGCGTAATTTATCGCTATTTTGCTGGTTTTTTTTTTTTTTCTACTTTCGTTCGCCTTATTTTATGAAAGGGTATTGTTTTTCTGTTCTTTCTTTTAATACGCATTTACGCGATGTTATATTGTAAAAATGTATCTCTTGGTAACTATTAAATTCTGTTACGAATTTTTATGTTCCTACGTGTTCTCTTTTTTTTCTTCTTCTATTTTTCTATTGAATTTTCACGATTCGTCTACTTTGGAGACCAAAGTTTCGAATGAGCTCGAAAATATGAAAGTTTTTGTTTTAGAAATGCTATTCCTGTCTGAATTCGATTTGAAAGTTAGAATAATGCGAAAGTTGAGTTGATTTAATGATGGATAGTGACATATTTCGAATGGCTGAGTAACAGTGTATATCGGATAATTAATGAAATATTTCGAGCTTCGAAGAACATTTTGCTGTCGTAGGCTCTACCCCTGGTCTGTAGTCTGTACTCCCTTGTGAAGATTTTCTTATTCGTGTTACGCTATGATTTATGTGTGATAAATTGCGATTTGAATTTATCTACTTTGATTTTTCACGATGTAATAGTCTTTCCATCTGGAATTGCCAATATGAAGTGATGATCGCATGGGTTTTCTTTTTTTGATGCGTTGATTGTGTAATCTGACTTCCTTTTCTTCCAGCTTAGAAGTTTTTTTTTTTTTTTTTTCTAAATGGAATGCATTTTTAAAAAATTCAAAAATCAATTTCAGCCCGAATTATTTAACTGAGAATATTGCTCCAATCGCTATAAAATCTGTTATTAAATTACGACGTTACTCTACAATATTTGAATGTCTTGAGAATGGCAACGAAATGTAATCATAAAGGCCTGATCGTGTTCCTAATGGATTTGAAAAGTTATCGTTGAATGAAATTTACGATCGCTTGTTTCACATTTTGCTGCTGTTCGGCGTTATTTTCATTGTACTCGTAATTGGCGTGTTTCGTAAGAGAAGGGAAAGTATCACCTACTTATGCTGCATGATCAATACATACAACGATCTCGACGAAAAATGCATTATATAAATAAATCGTCCGTCTTGAAAATAAAAAGAACGAATGTTATTTTGAAAAATTACGATTAAAACGACTTTTCAACCATGGCAATCGTAATGCGCAGACCAAGTACCATAAAGTGTTCATTCACTGTTTTTTTCCGCAGACAAAAAAAAGTACTAGTTTGCGTTTCAAAAAACGATGAAAAAAAATTTTCACTCAGCTCATGGACTTAGGAGGAGTTCAAAAAGTGTAATTCTTGATCTAGGCAGGGGACAAAAAATTCGACTGGGGTTTGATAGGGTAGTGTCTCATGATGCTAAAAAATAATTTTGTTCCCCTGAGCACCTGCACAATAGAAATTTATGGCCTTCTAAATGCAATTTTTGGTCATTTTGGCAAATTTTTGTATTTTTATGGCTCTAGCTTCTCAAATATGATTGGGGGCATTTTGTTTCCTCATATTCTGTTGCGCCCAATTCTTACGCATCCAAAACCGCGAAGTTGATCGAGTTTCACCCTAACAATTCGCGGTAATTAAAATTTGAAGTTGTGTGATTATTGGCGTCACTCAAATTGCAAATTTCAACTCGACGTTTTTCTTCCAAAATCAATTTTTGTCATCCATGAGGAATTGTCAAGTCCATGCAATGGATTGTTACAAGGGATGAATCTTAGTCTTTTGGCATATCCCTGCAAAATTTGAAATGCCTAAATCGTGTTTTTTAATCATCGAAAACCGCATTTCCGAAGATATTCGAGTCAATTACACAATTTTTGGGAAGAAAATTTATCCTCGTATTCAAATTTAGCGCGAAATTTTAACCCATTTCAATAGGTTACAGAGCTAGTTCAAACAAAGCACAATTTTGATGGAGGTGGAAATCTATCCATATTTTCAAATTCAGTGCGAAATTTTAACCCATTTTCAATAAGTCACTGGTGCTGGGAGACTTCAAACGCCAAATTTGGGAAGATTGATTGCAGTGATGCTTTTTATGGAGTAGTTGGTAGTCATGGTCTAGGAACAAGGAATGAACGTGGAGATAGGCTTCTCCAGTTTTGCGTGGAACAGCAACTCGTGCTGGCAAATACCTTGTTCCAAAAACATAATCGCAGACTATACACATGGAAGTCGTGTGATGGTCACACTTGTAATCAAATTGACTACGTTCTAATCCAGAAAAGGTGGAAATCGTCGATCATTAGAACCATAACTTATCCAGGAGCTGATGTGGAATTAGATCATCAACTTCTGGTGGCAGGAGTACGACTGCGAATCTGCCTAAAAAGGTCAAAGAAGAGAGCATGGATTTTTCTTACCATTGCTGAATTGAAGAAGGTGGCTACTAGGACAAATATCACATGTCCGGATACGAATGATCCAAATACCATGTGGGAAAATATCAAAACCGAGATTACTCGGGCATGTGAGTCAGTTATTAAGGAAAGAGAATGCGGGTCAGAGAAAAAGCAGCCATGGATAACAGAGGACACCCTGTTGATTATGGAGCAGCGTAGGTAAGCGAAATGTCGTAGCGACGATAAAGAATATAGGCGACTGAACAGAGCAGTCCAGCAGTGTTGTTGTAGAGATAGGGAAGCCTACCTTAACCAATGCTGCAGTGAAATACAGGAACACACAGACTGCAATGAGGCGAGTGCAGTATACAAGAAAATACCTCAAATCGCTAGAGATTTTGAATCTAGAACTCACGAATCAAGAAAGATGGCGGCACAGTTGTGTGGGATTCTAAAGGAATCCTAGACTGCTGGAAAACATGCTGCGAGCGGTTGTACCAAGACAGTAGAACACCACAGATGAACCAATTGGTGCCTACAGTCGAAGTGACAGGTGAAGATGAGCCAAACATCCCACTTGATGAAGCAAGGCTGGTGGTGAATGCGATGAAAAAATGCAAAGCACCTGGTTGCGATGGTATTGAAACTGAATAGTGGCAGGCTCTTGGTGAAATTGGAATCAAAGCAGTATGGCAACTCTGCACAAATTATGTGCCTTTGTTTCATCTTTTTTTTTTTTTTACAAAGGACCGTTTGAAGGAATGAAGATGGACAATAAAAGGCAACATTTTATAATAGAGTGGATGACGTGTATTAGGAGATTAGAAAAAATGTTAAAATCGTGACCATTTTATTCAACCTGTCAAACTCCTTATGAGATAATTTTTCCTCTTTGTATCTCCACCCCTCAAAAAGTACATAAATAATAAAATTACAAAAATTACTTGTTAAAATATCGCTACTTGAATGAAAATTTTCTCAAAAAATTTTTTGGCAATTTTTTCTCAATGAAAATTGTGTTTTTTTATAATAGCCCGAAAGAAGTGTAAAAAACGTAAAAAATTCTCTCAAATGGTGTGATTAAATGAAAATATTTTCATTTAATACTTTCAATATACATAGATTCTTTTCAGCGAGACTTGAAATGAATTTATGAACTTGAAACTTCTTGCCTGAGTTGGAAATTTTACATTTTTATTACGAATACATTTTTAAATGTCATTTCGTAAATTTATCTCACTTTTTTCATTTAAAATTCGACATAAAGAAAAGTCTAAATCGGACAACCGTATTTTGCGAAATAAGTGTGTGAAATTGGGAAACAACAAAAAATAATATATTGTGTTTCGAGCCTTTTCATCCTTTTCTATTCGAAATATGTGGAGATTGAATATCACTTCTAGCAACGTATCTAGGGAAATTTATTGGAATATAGGATTTTAAAACGTTGAAGTAATTGTATTCGGAATAGTAGGTGTACATGAAATTACATTGAAGAGAAAAATTTATATACTGGATGGTCCGGATAAGATGTGAAATACTGAAACCTCGTATTCTGCCCATCAATTGAAGTTGAAATAGTTATATGCATGATAGGTCTCAACCCCTCCTTTAATGACTTATTCGCCGTTTTAAAAGGGGACAAATTTTACCTAAAATTAACCATTTTGGCACAAGGAATAAAAACTGGAGAAGGAGTTTTGTGGGACAAATAAAATGAAACATATTAAAAAGTATTTAGACATTTTATTGTTTTTAGTTCAAAATAAGTGCTTTAAAGCAAAAAACATTTTTTGACACAAGGAAAACTGGTTCAAGATAATCAGAAATTCACTTTTTTCAAATTTTATATAACTTCTTATTTAACAGCTATCAATGAAGTTTTCATTTTTTTGATACCCTGGTTGCTGATGAATTGATTTATTAAATTCCAACCAGTCCTCAAAATTTCTGGAAATTGATGATTGGTGAGATATATTTGAGTAACGATGAATTTGGGTCAAAATTCAATTTTGTCTTATTTCGGGGGAGAGGTTACTGAGGGGTAAAAAGCACAAAAATTGCCTTTTGATAAGCTAACTGATAGAGAATCAAATGTGGTATAGCATATCCAAAAATCAACCTCCCAAGTAAATTAGGAGAGAAGATATGGGGGGGGGGGTTCCCGCTTTTGACCCTGAAAAAAGGGCTGTTCCTCTCCTATTTCCCCACCAAATTGAGCTAGGAAGTTGAAATTCAGTACGTACATTGAGTTGGAGCCCTAGAAATGCCATTTGGGGGTTACAACTTTTTAGTTCCATCACGTCCCCAAAAAAGTGGTTTTTTGATTTCTTTTTTTCATTTTTGGAGTTTTTTGAGTTTGTTCCTCACATAACTCACATCTAAAATTGTACTAGGAACTTGAAATTAAGTATGTACATTTAGTAGGAGCCCTAGATATGCCTTTTGGAAGGGTCTCGACTCTTCAGCCCCATTTTACCGGCTTACAGTCCTAAATATGGGAGTTTTTGGACTTTTGTTTCTCGCCTAACTCTCTACCTAATTGAGTTAGGAATTTGAAATTAGGTATGTATATTTAGTAGGGACCCTACATGTGCCTTTTGGGGGTTTCGACTTTTTTGCTGCTTTGAACCCTTCCTACTCGTAATGCTGAATAGGAAATAAGCATAGCTTCACGGTGTTTTTTTCAATTCTCACGATAGTACTAGATCACGAAAATCAGGCTAAAAAAATATCGTGAAACGATGCTTTTTTTCGGAAGTACACAACCAGAGCCAGTCAGTTTGACAAAACAGCGTTAAAAAGATTTTTTGTAAATTCTGTCCAACGAACTTCGAAGTATTTTGGAAAAGAACCGACTTTAACTTTTACTTTAGCCCCAACATTCTTCAATTTCCTTGTGCGCAAACCTGACGCGACATGTCACAACTCGTCAATACAAATGTAACGGTTGAGCAGCTACGTACTTAGTACGTTACGTACACCTACGCAGCTGCGCGATATATTACGTAACCTCATCTCAACTGTTGTGTGTATGTTTTTGTCACATCTCAATTTTTTGTAAAATTTCATAGGATCTCTTTTTTTTTTTTTTTGTCATTATTCGTTGTTCTTTTTTATCGTCTAAGCGTACTTAAGTAAAAGTAGCATCATTTTTTTCTTTCAAAATCTTTAAACAATTGAAAGACAACATTGAAATATGAAAATTAAAAAATAATCATGACGCAAGTTCTAATGGACCACTTTTCATTTATTTTTCTTAATATTTGCCTTTCAACGAAAACGTTTCATTTTTCATCAAAATTTTGGAAAAAAGCACGCAACTTGTCCATTATTGGATTGTAAATTTTTTCTCGCCTCGAGGGGGGGGGGGTAAAATAGCCGCATTGGAAAGAAATGTAAAAAACCATCAATTTTTCCGATTTGGGTAGCTCCAAAAAAAACTTACAATATACGCTGCTTATGGGGAAGAGGGGGAGGGACTTCAAGCGGTATTATCCAACCCATACTACGCATACATAAGTGCTAATGCCATTCCTAAACTCACTATAGCTAGACTCGATGTAAAAAAAATTATTAATTCCAACCAAATTACATTTTTAGCAAGACTTTTTTTCAAATCAACAAACATTTCGATTTATTTTTCTTTTTTTTTCTTTTATCTACTCTTTTTTTTAAAGTAAATAATAAAAAAATTTCGGTCTATGGTAGTTTCGAATTTTGATAAAAAAAAAAAAAGTTTCGCGAAGTAGGTTTATATACTACTAAACATATATAAACAATTCGCATTATCTAGTTTTCACTTCGATGAAAACAATATTCATGAAGTTTCAAGTTGCTGAAAAAGAAAACATTTCCTCAATCAAACTAAAATTCATTCGATAAATTTCTTCACGGTTGATTGAATTTGAAAAAATTACAGCTTACGTTCGGCAGAAAGAACGTTAACGTTACGTTACTCATTGGTACCCACTGTCCATATAACGCTTCCGTTTTCGTTAAATACGAAATTTCTCATTTCTAAAAACTGAAGGCTAATTTTTTGGTCAACTTGTTTTCGATTATTTAACGTACTCGTATACACACGTACGTAGGTAAGTAAGGTAGGTGTACTCGAAGTGAAAATATTTATTCTTTTTATGTCGACGCAGATTTCAAAGTTACGAATGTAGCAGCGTAAGTTTTACCCTAAAGAAAACTTCAGCCGTAGAGATATTTTATTGTTGAAATATCTCGGATCCTTTTTATTTCCATTTTTTTTTTTTTTTTTTTTTTTCATAATATGACATTGAAAACGTCTGGTTTTTTTT